>CM059196.1:14157414-14303665 GCA_030323885.1 Branchipolynoe longqiensis | reverse complement strand
AGGAAAGGTGGGGGTAGGAGGTTGTGAAGGAGGGACGAAAGGAGGAGGAGGAGGTTGTGAGGGAGGGAAGAAGGGAGGAGGAGGAGGTTGTGAGGGAAGGAAGAAGGGAGGAGGAGGTTGTGAGGGAGGAAGGGAGAAGGAGGTTGTGAGGGAGGGAAGAAGAAAGGAGGAGGAGGTTGTGAGGGAAGGAATAAGAGAAGAGGTTGTGAGAGGGGGGAAGGATGTGAGGGAGGGAAGAAGGGAGGAGGAGGTTGTGAGAGAAGGAAGAAGGGAGGAGGAGGTTGTGAGGGAAGGTATAAGAGAGGAGGTTGTGAGAGGGGGGAAGGATGTGAGGGAGGGAAGAAGGGAGGAGGAGGAAGGGAAGAATGGAGGACGGGAATAATGGAAGAAGAGAGGTAAGTATGGAGAAAAGGAGAGGCAGGAAGGTGGTTCATCACCTCTGCCAATTTGGAGGTCCATCACCTCTGCCAATTTGGATTTCCGCCACCGTGTATAACTTACAGCGTCATCAAAGGCCACTTCTAGTTCTATGTGGTGTGGGAGGTTAAGCAATCCCATGGGTCAGTAAAAGTGTAGGTTGGCGCTTTCAAGGTGACCAACTGTCTAATAGTGACAACTAGACTTATCCATGATAGCCAGTATAAATCTTCAAGAAAAAACAAGTCCCGACAGTTATCACACACTGTTGAGAATCTGTCTGCTTCCCAGGTGTTGAGAGTTTCTTTGTGCAGGTGGAGTGGTGCACTCTCTGAGAAACCTGGCCGACTGAAGCTGACTGCGAAATGCCAGAGGCACATTCCGTCCGCAGACATGTCAGAAGTAGCAGATATGTATTCAAAGGAGGTCCCCACTGCACCGCCACCTGAGGTTTGTTTGAATGATAGATTGGTTTGGTTGTTGGAGTTTTATGTCGTGGCAATATCTAAGTTTTTTTTCTTAGTCCCACCAATGAACAAGAAACCCTAGAAGAAATATAGAAACTAAATCCTAATAAGTCAAGCGGACATGACAATATTTCGCCCAAAATAATCAAAGAGGTTGACACTCTACTCGCACCATCTATTTCCCACATAATAAACCTATCAGTTGAAAATGCAACTGTTCCTGAGAATCTCAAAGTTGCAAAAGTAATGCCTATCCATAAGAAAAATGAGAAATACCTAGTTGATAACTACAGGCCAATGAGCATACTCAGTACCATAAACAAATTAATGGAAAAACTAATGTACAAAAGAGTTTACCAATTTCTTAACAAATACAAAATATTATACAAATACCAATTTGGATTTAGAGAGAATCACTCAGCAATAATGGCCCTGACTGAAATCTTAGACAATATACTACAAGACCTTGAAAATGGGAAACATGTTGCAGGAGTCTACTTAGACCTGAGCAAAGCATTTGATACCGTAGACCATGACATCTTACTCTCAAAACTCAAGGCACAACAGAATTCGATGCCCGGGAGTTAAGCGGTTTGAGAGTTAACTAAGCAATAGAAAGCAATTTACATACATAAACGGTAAACGTCCAAGCTAAACTAAGTGAGCCATGGTGTTCCCCAAGGTTCTGTCCTGGGACCTCTCCTATTTTTGATCTACACAAATGATATAGTCAACTGTACAAAACAAGATGTCAAAACAAGGTTATTTTCAGATGATACCAATGGCTTCATAACCTCAAATTCACCCTAACAACTAAAACATTCAATGAAAACATTTCTTTCAGATATATTTACATGGTGCAATGATAACAAATTAACAGTAAACCTGAACAAAACATGCTACACAATATTTCAAAGCAGAAATACAACCATTCCTGATTACCTAAACAACATAAAGATAAACAATAACACAATAAAAAGAGTCCCTTCTGTGAAATATCTAGGTATAATTCTAGATGAAAACCTCAGTTGGCCCTGGCACGAAAATGTCAGGGAGCGCCTACCAGTCCTGAAAAACCTCTCTGCTTCCGTACAAGAGGCGGTCACGTGCTTCAGACTGGATACAGGTGGTTCATCTACACCCCTGTATTGCAATGCTGTCCTTGTGGTGACCAAATCTTCAACATCACCCACATCCTGGCATCATGTGTTGCCTTTGACAGGACCACCATCCAAGACTTCCTCGGCCCATCACACAACCTGTCTGACAACCGAGCTGCGCTCGCCATCCTCACGGGGCTCTCAGAGTCCTCATGGGAGCCACTCGGAAGATTCTATAGACAGAACTACCACATTTTCGCGCTCGTCGCCAGCCCTTAACCCAAGGCCGCCGACTCTGAACCCGACACTAACGACGGTGACTAGCAATCACCAACCTGCAGGGTTGCACAAAGCTGTGCCTTATGACCTCCCCGAGAGCTCCTTTGTCCCGGGGGCCGGAAGCACCAGATGAGGGAGCCCCACGAGGTCCCACCAGGGAGCCCCGTGAGGTCCCATCAGGGAGCCACGGGATAGGGCAAGGACTGATTAGCTCAGTGTCTAGATAATGTGACTGAATGCGATATCGGGTCTGGTGCCGGCGGTCTGATTTCCCAATGGGGCAGCACTATAAAGTCGCCATGAGTGCGCACTGTCACAAGGCGGTACCCGTCCTGATGTGACCTTAGATGTTGCCAGGACGTAACACTCCAACAATTAACCAACCAACAATTTGAGTAGGTACCCGTCCAGATATGACCTTAGATGTTGCCAAGACATAAAACTCCAATAACCAACCAACCAACAAGTTGAGTAGGTACCCGTCCTGATGTGACCTTAGATGTTGCCAGGATGTACAACTCCAATCACCAACCAACCAACAAGTTGAGTAGGTACCCGTCCTGATATGACCTTAGATGTTGCCAGGACGTAAAACTCCAATAACCAAACAACAAATAAGTTGAGTAGGTACCCGTCCTCCTATGACCTCAGATATTGCCAGGACATAAAACTCCAACAACCAACCAACAAACAAGTTGAGTAGGTACCCGTCCTCATATGACCCTGGATGTTGCTAGGACGTACAACTCCAACACACAACCAACCAACCAACAAGTTGAGTTGGTACCCGTCCTGATATGACCTTGGATGTTGCCAGGACATAAAACTCCAACAACCAACCAACCAATCCTTGTTTGGGTGCCGTACTGAGACCGCCTGGTGTCCGCTTCCTGCCGCCCCCCTCTGGCCGGACACCGGACTGTGGACGGAGACGGACTGACGGAGACGGACGCGCACTGCAGGGGCGGAGCGGGAGGAGGAGGCGGCGTCTGGTTGACCTTTGTTATTACCTACTGGAGGAGACGCAGTCAAAGTGACTTGGTCACTTACCGGCTGGAGGAGTTTAGAGGACGACACCATGGAGCAGGTAGTGCGTCTGGTCGCGCTCCTGGCGGCGTGTACTGGTACTAGTGTCCGCGCCCAATACCCAGGTAGGCTTACAAAAAGTAAAGTTTGTTTCATTTAACAACGTTTCTAGAACACATTGATTTTTGGATATCAAACATATGTGTTCATTCTGACATTTCTTTGGAGGAAAACCACTGCTGCCACATAGGCTATTCTTTCTGATAAACAGCAAGGGGTGTT
Source organism: Branchipolynoe longqiensis (assembly GCA_030323885.1). Lineage (NCBI taxonomy): Eukaryota > Metazoa > Annelida > Polychaeta > Phyllodocida > Polynoidae > Branchipolynoe > Branchipolynoe longqiensis. Next base: position 14,300,094 of record CM059196.1, on the reverse strand, counting down.
TTATATGCACTTTGCCACAGACAGGACACAGGTAGGCTTGTCGACAGCTGCCTTAGAGTTAGGCTTCTGAACATCTACCATAGACTTTTAGCACATGCTTTAGGCTTAGGATGTCATATATCGAAGGCTTCCAAGCACCTGCCTTAGAGTTAGGCTTCTGAACACATACCATAGACTTCTTGGGACATCCCTTTATAGCTTATACGTTATGGGCAGAATAAAAAACTTGTCACAAAAAAAAAGAAAAAAAAAAGAAAAAAATATACTTAGGTTTCCAAACACCTGTCTTAGAGTTAGGCTTCTGGACACATACCATAGACTTCTTAGCACATGGCTTAGGCTTAGGCTGTCATATATCTAAGGCTTCCAATCACCTGTCTTAGAGTTAGGCTTCTGAACATACACCATAGACTTCTTAGCACATGGCTTAAGCTTAGGCTGTCATATACTTAGGCTTCCAAGCACATGTCTTAAAGTTAGGCTTCTGGACACATACCATAGATTTCTAAGCACATGCCTTAAACTTATGCTGCCATATGCTTAGGCTTATATGCACCTGCCTTAGACTTATGCATCTCAGCACCCAACTAAAGCTTTGAAGCATTTGCCTTTGACTTACGCTTCTTAGCATCTACCTTATACCCCAGTCACACGAGGCCTGCGTTCGCTAACGATCGAGACGCGACGTCAAAACGTCCGAGTTACGTCCACATTACGTCCGCCTTAACTGCTGGCGCCGCGAGGTCGCCAACCACACGGAGTCCATTTCGGAAATTTAGGATGCAAGGAGGTTGCAAGTGCTGCATGTGCAACCTCCTTGCGTCCAGTTTGGTTGGCGCCATTAAGAAGTGGTTACGACCTGGCGGCGACCTGGAGGCAACCTGGTGGCGACCTGGCACTGCGAGGCCACCGCCAGGTCGCCACCCACTGTTTCCCGCCAGTTTTGGACCATGGGAACGGTGGCGACGCAAGGTTGGCGACTGGTTGGCGACCAGCCGGCGAGCTGGCGCCGCGAGGTTGTCGCCAGGTCGCCAACCACTTTTGCCATACCATGGCAGCGCAAGGTTAGCGACTGGTTGGCGACCAGCCACCGACCTGGCGCCGCGAGGTCGTCGCCAGGTCGCCAACCACTTTTGCCATAGCGTGGCGGCGCAAGGTTGGCGACTGGTTGGAGACCAGCTGGTGTTCTCGCCGCCGCACTGGCGCCGCCAAGGCACTGCACTGGTGCCACTGCACTGGTGCCACCAGGTCGGTGCCAGGTCGGCGCCAGGACGGCGCCAGGTCGGCGCCAGGTCGGCACCAGGTCGGTGCCAGGTCGGTGGCATACATTCGGTGGCGCCAGGACGGCGCCAGGTCGCCAACCACCATAGCAGTTGGTGCCCTGTCTGCACCCTGTCCACGCCCTGTCCGCGCCCTGTCCGCGCCAGGGCGGCGCCAAGGTGGTGCCAAGGTGGCGCCAAGGTGGTGCCAGAGCGGCAAGGTTAGCGACTGGTTGGCGACCAGCCGCTGGCCTGGCGCCGCAAGGTTGTCGCCAGGTCACCAACCACTTTTGCCATACCGTGGAGGAGCAAGGTTGGCGACTGGTTGGTAACCAGCCGGTGCTCTCTGCCGCACTGGCGCCACCAAGGCGCCGTGCTGGTGCCACCAGGTTGGTGCCAGGTCGGCGCCAGGTCAGCGCCAGGTCGGCACCAGGTCAGCGCCAGGTCGGCACCAGGTCGGTGCCAGGTCGGCACCAGGTCGGCACCAGGTCAGCGCCAGGTCGGCGGCATACATTCGGCGGCGCCAGGACGGCACCAGGTCGCCAACCACCGTAGCAGTTGGTGCCCTGTCCGGGCCCGGTCTGTGCCCTGTCCACGCCCTGTCTGCGCCCTGTCCGCGCCAGGGCAGCGCCAAGGTGGCGCCAGAGTGGCGCCAGGACGCCGCCAGGACGCCGCCATCATTTCTGAATCAATGTATCGGATGGGACGCTGGGTGGTTGGCGTCCTTTTGGGCGTAAGGAGGTTGGCGACGAACGCTGGCTCTCGTGTGACTGGGGTATTAGTCTTCCAAACATCCATCTTTGATTTGATTTTCACACAAACGCCTTTATGAGTAAACCCAGATAAACGCGAAGTGCGACATGTGACGTCCGCCATGCACCATGCATTACGCGTTATGCGGCGTCCGCTATGCGTAGGGGAGATGCATCATGTAGATGTGCTCCATACATTGATATATATATCCATATATATATATATATATATATATATATATATATATATATATATATTAAGAGTTCAGGTGCAAAATCCCATAAACGCCAATCCAAAAATGTAATTAAAGTAAAAGATTTTTACCTGAAGGTAATTTTAATTTTCACTAATTCAACCTTTCTTGTGATGAAATGATTATGGAGCAATGAACAAAAAAATATGAATGTGAAAAAAATGAACTCTTTGAAGGTTTATTTCCAATGTTTATCTACATTTTTGGATTGTCATTTATGGGGTTTTGCACCTGAAGTCCTCATATATATATATATGCTCAGTACTTAGCTACTGTCACAAGTAGCTCCATCCTTATATGACTTATTATTTCAAAATATGCAGAGTTGAAGGCTTCTTATTTAAAAATGCAATTGCAATATGCTATTCTTATTTTAAATCTGTATCCTCGAGGGTTTTTGGGTTTCTGCATATTTTTCAGATTACGTTAGGTTGATAATTATAATCTATATTCAAAAATTCATTTGGCATGTTCTCACTTCAAATATAACCAAAGTTAGTCATTTAAAATAGAAGCAACTGCAAACTAATGCAAAGTGGATGACAACGATTAGATGAAACTAGGTCATGTCAACACCAGCTAGATTTAACATTCTTAAAAGGAAAACCACTAAGGAATTTATTTGTTTGTTTATGGTTTTTTTTGTGATGGTTTTATTTACCCTGTCCATAACGAGTAAGTCGCATCACGGCTTGTTTCCATCGCTGAACAGCAATAGTCTCAATTTGGTAGTTGCCTCGTCATCTTAGCTGTTAGTAATTATGCTAGTCTTTTTTGGCCACATTTGCAACATTTTGGTATATACCTACCCCACGCGCTAGTGTTAGTAGCGATACTCAACATTTACTCTTTAACAAAAAAAAGATAAATGAGTGCACTGGTATCGAAGTTGCATTTGTAGGATCAAACCGAGGTAGATTCATTAGTATTGGATATGTTATAATTTTAATGGACTCAGCAACTTTAACATGCCACTTGGTATGGCTGACATTTTTTGGTCAGTACAACTCCTTGACCTATTTCTCACGCTGAACTTGGACTTGATGGTACTGAATAATATGTAAATGAGGGAGGGAGATGCCTACTCTTGGGACAACTGACATAGCTCTGACCTTAATATACATATGTAGGTCAGAAGTTGATGGGTGGGATTACAATGGTCTTCCACGTAATGATGTATAATCTACTTATTAATACATATATTAGTTATATTCTTCTGCTTCAATTGTCTTCTATGTATAAAAATATATCTACTTATTAAAACATATATTATTTATATTCTTCCGCTTCAATGGTCTTTCATGTATATATCTACTTATTGAAACATATATTATTTATATTCTTCCGCTTCAAGGTCTTCCATGTATACATCGAGTTATTAATACATATATTATTCATATTCTTCCACTTTGACGGTCTTCCTTGTATACATCTACTTATTAATACATATTATTTATATTCTTCCGCTTCAACGACCTTCCATGTATACATCTACTTAATAATACATATTATTTATATTCTTCCGCTTCAACCACTTTCCACGTATACATCTACTTATTAATACATATTATTTATATTCTTCCGCTTCAATGGTCTTCCAATATATACATCTAGAACTTTATTCATACTTAGATTATTTATATACTTCTGCTTCAACGCCCTTCCATGTATACATCTAGTTATTAATACATAGATTATTCACATTCTTCCGCTTCGACAAGTTGGGACACGCAGTAGTTGGGTGAATTAACGCTGTCTGTTGGGATGACCTCAGATGTTACCAGGACGTAAAACTCCAACAACCAACCAACCTCCTAAAAGGCCCCTTCATTTATTACAATAAAGTGGGTAAGGCACCTGCTTCCCACGTTTGGGTTCAATTCCCGATTGCGTCATACCAAAGACTTACAGAATTGATACAGGTTGTTACTTCATATTAATAGAATAGGGCAAGGACTGGTTGCCTCAGGCTTATGATAATGTGACTGAATTGGGCAGTGCTGGTGGCATTGTATCCACAATGAGGCAGCACTATGAAGTCACCATGAATGTGCACTGTCCTAAGTTGGTACTTGTCTTAGTCATGACCAGCGTTATCCCATAGGAGTATGTGCACATTATGACTCATAGGAGTATGTGCACATTATGACTCATAGGAGTATGTGCACATTATGACTCATAGGAGTATGTGCACATTATGACTCAAATGTTCACAGGCAAATTGTTGGCTGATGATGCATATTTTGTTAGTATAGCACAAATAATTAACTACATCATTATCATCATCATGCTGTCGGGCGCGATGCGACAAAGACAGCTTTCATTACTTGACTGCCGCTCTCCATTTAGCTCTCTGCTGTGAGAGTGATGTCCATGAGTCGGGTCTTAATGTCTCTCAGCTTCAGGTTTCTCTTGATGGTATCCCTGAACCAGAGACGAGGGCACCCTCTCTTTCTGTAACCAGAAGACAGTTGAGAACAGAGGATCTGCTTTGGTACCCTGTCTGATGACATCCTCATGAGGTGTCCAGTCCACCGAAGATTCTTTTTGATTATTAACTACATAGACGTGTCAAAATCTTTGTGCTTATTTGCATGATTAGACGCTAAGGCCTTATTAGTAACTAATGAAATTGACATGGTATGATAGAAATACACAACAAACCCAAAACAATTACAGGTATGTGGACTAACACAATTTAAGGCAAAAGCAGAATTTTTACTGTTTGCAATCTATAAATAGTTAAATCCATGAACAAGAAACAACAACAAAACAAAAAATATTAATAAAACAAAATTCAAGATTTCAATAAAATTGGGCTAGAGCTGCTCAGCGGTGAAACAAAGTGTTAACACACGTATCTGTTATTGGCAGGGTCAGGGACATAGCTAGACCTTTAACGATGTGTGCTCCTAATTTCGACAGGCGGTTTAGGGGGCCGCTTATGGCGTCACACCCTTCCGAATATGAAATCATATCTATGTAACGCCCCCTCTCTCTCTCTCTTTATTATTTTTTAATTATTTTTTGTTGTTGACAAAACGATGTGGACGTTTTGGCGTACGACTGTACGCCTAGCTACGCCCCTGATTAGGGTAAATACATTCACACAAAAAGAAGATATTGCTTGAATGAAAAGATATAAAAATATACTACCAAAAATCCAATTAGTGTGTCAGTTGTAAACCCTGACAAACAATCACAATAATAATGCTTATAGTCAGTGTCACCAAGGTGGACACAATGCAAATGCCAGGTATATAAAATAACAAATTATAACCTTGGCCTAGCACAATGGAATTCTGATAGTTACCTCCAAGTTCCACAGAAATATGACAACAGGAGTGTTGTATGACAACATCAATATTATTGTTCGTTTGTTGTTGTTTTACGTCCTAGCAACATCTAAGGTCATATCAGGACGGGTACCGACTTGTGACAGTGCACACTCATGTCAACTTTATAGTGCTATCCCACTGGGAAACCAGGCCGCCGGCACCTTAACCTGATATCCCACTCAGTCACATTATCACACCAAACTAGTTCTCACTACATTCTTGAAAATGTTGCTGAACGGGCTCAAACCCCCCAAACCAACAACAAAACAACAACAAACAAACAAACAAACAAACTGTGTGCGAACGGAATGGACATAGTAGCAACTTTTTACAGTCTGTTTACGATCGGAATTGACAGGCTACAATGGAATGGTGCTCCAGAATTTTGAGCATGCGCAAAATTGTCTTGCAGCCATGTTCTACCCCGACCACAGCACGTTTTAGAACGTGGTCGGATGGTTTGAGAACTAGTTTGCTGTGATGGAGGTGTAAACTCATTCAGTCCTAATGGCCCTTCTCAGTTGTCAGACTTAGAGTGAAGTAGGTCATGGAAGGCTTACACAGAATGACACGCGCGCTCTATGAAATAAAACCTTAAGGGGCTGTCACATTAGGTTTTTTTGCGGGAGCATACGGCGGCGTAGGCGCATTACGTCATATACATCGGCATACACCGCCATATGCTACGCATACGCTATGCATACGCTATGCATACGCTATGCATATGCTACGCATGCGCTATGCATATACTACGCGTATGCTACGCATAGGCCGTCATGTGCCGGCCTATGCCGGCCTATGCCATTGTACGCCGCCATACGCTTTCTCCCGCCCGTCCGTCCAAATTTGTTTGTGCATGCTAAAAAAATCTCAACCTATGGGAGTGTATGGTTCATACGCTACTCATATGCTACTCAGACGCAGGTGTACGCTCCTCGTACGCCGGTGTACGCTCCTCGTACGCTAGGGGTGCGCTGGCGTAGGTTACGCATATGCTCAACTTGCGTCACCGGCGTATCTCTAGCGTATGTAGCATACGCATAACCTACAAGTTACGTATGGGAGCGTACTCCTAGTGTATGCACATCGTATGCACAGTGTATGCACAGCGTATTCCAAGTGTATGCCATAGGTCTCGACATCGATCTTGACTCATACGCTACACATACGCTACGCATATGCTACGCATAAGCTACACATACGCTACGCATACACTACGCATACGCTACGCATACTCTACGCATACGCTATGCATATGCATTCGCTATGCATAGGTTCCATATGCCAATCAAAACCATCAAAAAATGTCACAGTACGCTCTCATACGCTCCTCGTACGCTCCTCGTACGCTCCTCATAGGTTCCACATACGCTCAAAACCACCCGAGAGGTCACCAAAGGTCATGATAGGCCGGCACGCGCAGCTTTTACGTAGGTTTTCAATACGCTCCCGCCATACGCCGTAATGTGACAGGGCCTTCACCATCTGCATAGACTCATGGGTCAGTAATTATAGAGGAGCATTATAAAGATGCAGTTCACTGTAAATGTAATATAGGTCACCAAGGAAAGTACATCAAACTTTACTTTGAATTATAGTGACTTCGAAGCCATTTGACTTCATGACCTTAGACCAAACAGGATGACCGAATGAGTTGAGCGTCTGTCTCCTCTTTTGGGAGATCGGGGGATCTGAACCCATAAGTTTGTGAGTTCGAACCCCGGTCGCGTCAAACCAAAGACTTAAAACTTGATACCTGTCGCTTTCTAGCCAGGCGCTCGGCATTATTAGGATATGGAAAGGACTGGTTGGCTCAGTGTCAGGAAAATGTTACTGAGTGGGATATCAGGTCATGGTGCTTGCAGCCTTGTCTCCCAGTGCGGCAGCACTACTAATGTCACCATGAGTGCGCACTGTCACAAGTTGGTACCCATACTGATATGACCTTAGATGTTGCTAGGATGTAAAACAACAACAAATAAACAAACAATATGGCCTTAGCTGTTGCTACAATGTAAAACAACAAACAAACAAATCTGGAAACTTGCTCCACAGCGTTAGTCGGCTTGCTTGTTTGTTGGGGTTTTACATCCTACCAACATCTACCATCATATCAGGACGAGTACCGACTTGTGACAGTGAGCACTCATGGTGACTTTACAGTGCTGCCAACTAGGAGGACATACCACCCGCACCATGACTTGATTATCTCACTCAGTCGCATTATCCTGGCACTGAGCTACCTAGTCCCTTGCCCTATCCCAATAATGCTGAGCGTCAGGCTAATTGGGCCAAGTATACATTTTTGTAAGTCCTTCATTTGACTCGGGCTGGGGTCCCAACTCCTGACCTTTCACAGCGGGAAGCCTGTGCTCTCAAGCTTGGTTCCGCGCCACGGTCAAGACCTTAGGCTTGGCACAAAGCATGACGTCATCAGGACCAGTGTAAGCGTTCCTCTGCAAGTGTGCTACTCTTTGCCGGGTTCTTCAAGGCGTTAAGCCCATAAGCCCAATTTATGGTTATATTGTGCAATAAAGATGCGTCTCACTTTGAGAGTTTTATTTGGATTATGTATGTTTAGGGAATGTAAATATCGATAAAAAAAATAGACCCCCAAGATTAGTATATGTTATTTAACTTAATGCATTAATTGAACCACACAAACACGATATCAGTTTGAGAGTTGGTATTTATTTTCCCCTGACATGTCGGTTTAACGTTCATGAGTAAGTATATATATCTTGTGTAAATGTAAGGCCTAAGATGTGGGACCCTATTAACATGTGGGGTGGGTGGGACGGCAAATTAAAGTCTCTAGCCGGTCCTGTCCTTAGTGTGTCCTCCCTGCTCCTTGTCGAAGTGAGAATGTCTGCGGATGGCGGCCTTATATAGGCTGGGAGCGGACTTCGGGCACCGGTCATTTTAGTTCCAAAAGGCACAAGGGTGGCGCTAGTGGTACAAACTACGCAGTTGGAAATGGAATTTTCCATAAATAAGATTAGATATGCAAATTAAGAAGGCAATTGCCTTGGTTACAGCACCATAACAATAATCGGTAGGTGGCAGCATGCATACAATCACAGAGTTTCGAGTAGATGGCAGCACCAGTGTCAATAAGAAAGAACAAAGAGTTACATATAAGAGATAAACCCAGGTTAGAATACCTCAGTCAGTGAGAACAATTCAGAAAGAAGCAAAGATTAGTGGCAGCACCGTTCAGGTTCCAGTGTTCGAAGGGATATGTAGTATATAAAAAGAGTCCTCGCGTAGCGGCAGGGGATACGAGTTTGAGTGGCCAATTACCCATGTTCCAGTCAACATGCACAATGACTTATGGGTTTAACGCCTTGACGACTCCGCCGTAGAGTACCGCGGGCCACGCAGAGGAACAACTACACTGGTCCCTCCCTACACGGCCTCCATATATGGTCTGATGACGTCATGTTTTGTGCCAAGCCTAAGGTCTATTAGACCGTGGCAGGGAAACAATCTTCTTTTTTTTATCTTTTTATTATTTTTATTGAGGCTGTATTTATACTGTCCATAGCATATAAGCCTGGGTATTCAGGCTTGTTAGTAGTCTATGTTAATTTCTTTTAATTTTCTTGGCATATATGTGCTTTATTTTTTCTACTCTTATTACTAGACTAGCCTACTCCTATTTACATATCATAGGCTTGTACGTAGCTGTGTGGTGTGCTATCTGGCTGCAATCTAGCCTGTCGCACTTGCCGGTTTGGCCACAGCGTCCAGTGTCGCAGTTTCAGCGCCCGGTCAGTTTCAGCGCCCGGTCGTGGCTTCTGCGCATGCGTGGATTTTAAGAGGCCCTGCAAACTGCAGCATGTCGCCAGCGAGCACTGCTATTTGTTTAGTTTACACTCGTCGATTCGACGCCGATCTAGCTGCTACGTTAATATCGCTTGGAATTTAAGGTTAATTTAATTAACTTTCATTATTTGAGTATGTAATTCTGTTAAATATGATCTCATTCAATAGATTTCGGCCTAATCGGTCCCTAACACTGCCGGGCACCAGCGATAGTTACAGCTGAGCTTGTAGCCGGCGAGGCCACGGGTGTTTTGACGCTCTTAAAATCCGCGCATGCACAGAAGCCACGACCGGGCGCTGAAACTGACCGGGCGCTGAAACCGCCACACCGGTCCACCGTTCCACAGTTCCACCGTTCCACCACACAACAGTAGTTCTCCCGCCTGCCACCAGACGGTGTGTATAGTGTCCGCTGACTGACACTGCTTCTGTTAGGAACGTTGACTGACATCAATTAATCACCTCAGATCATTTGTTTGTTTGTTGTTTTGCGTCCTAGCAACATCTAAGGTCATATCAGGACTGCCACCTCGGATCATCCCAACCATGGTTTTGCTCATGCGCAGATCCTACAAGCTGGTGGCTTAATCCAAAGCTTTTTAAAATAGTTAAATAACCACTATAACTACAGCAAGATAGGATTTAGAGTATTTTATGACTGCATAGTTTAGTTATGTGTCCATTTCATTAATCTGGGTGGTCATACTTTTTTAAATTAAAATAAACAACGAAAAAACATGTGGTACTTGTACTGGTAGGTACATGTAGCAGTAGATGCTAACACTACAGGTACCAGCACAAATGTGACGTCACTGCTCCTGATGCCCCCAGCCACGAGAAGGGGCATTGGAGTAGGATCGTCTTGCACACGGCCCATGTTTTTTTTAGGTAGACCTTGGGGTGTTCTTTTTGAAATTTTGACGACCGGGATGATTGGGGTGGTCTCGGAGACGTCTTGGAGATCCCTTTTGGCTTATTTGCAGAGACGCCTCCCATTTCAGACAAGAGACAAAAAGCACCTCATAAATGGCTGCTGTATTCAGTGGTTTCAGCCAATCAGAGCGATTCATTTCCATTGCAAATAGCTGCCGCCTATGGGGGCGGCTATTTTCAAGGTGACCAACTGCTTTTGCCGTTCAGACTAGCGTGACATCAGGGATTTCCCTGAGACGTGTCGGCGGCGTACCCTGAACGCGGCCCTAGACTGTGATAATCGATGTGGGCCATTGTTTGCAGTGCAGGCGGAGAATACCTACTACATCGGTGGGGAGTTTGTCTTCAAGGCCGTCACAGCTGACCGCTGCCTGCACTACTGTCAGAAGCTCGGCACCTGCTGGGGAGTCGACTACTTCCAATATGGCGGCCGATGCGCCGTGCATGACGAGGCCGAGAGCTGTGACGTCACAGCACAGCGCAACTTCAAGGGCGTCGACCACTTCCGGGTCAAAGGTTGCGTCGGCGACGAGTACTTCTCGAGCAAGGTCAGGGAGGAGGAGTCGCCACTACCGGAAGGTGAGGAAGCCATTTTTATAATTAATTAATTTTTCTTGGTGTGAATATGTTTATTTATATGCTGTGTAGGCCATTATATGAGTATAATAAGCTGGAAGATCCCATCTACTCCCCCCCAGCCACTAAGTCATCGGCTGGTCAACTCTACTCATTAGGTCATCTAGTGGTACCACCTGACATCCCCGCGTGGCGCCACCTACTGGACCATGACCGGGTGGCCGTTGCACTCACTCACTCTGCCACTGAAAATGAAATATTGCTGTCTCACTTGTGATTCGGACAGACGGAGCCAGACACAGTAACTGTTTTGGGAAATAGATTTATTCGATTGAAATTAATGTATATAGCGATATAGCGAATGGTAGACAGGAAGTGTGAACACTTATTTGTCTCTCTTTTTTGTTGTTGGTACATTAGTTTTCCCAAGCAGGGGAAATCGCAGTCACAGACGACTGGTCTTCCCCACTCCACTGCTGGTCGATAGAAAGCCAGAGCCTACACTTTTACCGACCCAAGGGATTTTTAACCTCCCACACCACATGGACATGGTATGAGAGCAACCGGCCTTTGATGACGCTGTAAGTTATACACAGTGGTGGAAATCCAAATTGGCAGAGCTGGGGGCATGGGGAATCGAACCGCCAACCCTCAGATTAGGAGTCTGACCTAGAAAAAAGTCAGACACTCTAACCACTCCGCCACAGAGAACGCCACATATGTCATAAAGTTTGTTAGTCTAATGTAGCTATGTCCAAGGGAGCCGACTCTCGCGAAGAGGACCCCGAGCTGAGACTTATGTACCTTTAAGAGGGTGGGTGGGTTGGCATGGTAACTTTATGCATCCGATTGTCCCGAGCTGCTCCGCTGAGTGAAGTGTATGCGCCAATGTTTCAAGACAATTATTATCGTTGGATGTCCACGAATGATTATCTGCAATCCCTGGGGCCAGTTGTGTTTGGGAATTAAGATTCTTTTAAATTTCAGAATAACGGTAGTAATCAAACATTAATACTGCCATACAAATATATACAAATGCTCACTCTAAATAGGATAAAAAAACCAAATACTACGCATGCGATTACTGGTCGTTTATCGGCTGATGAATGAAACAATGGGATAATTATAAACCATAAATTCTCGAGTACATTTTATTTCCAACAAAACCATTGGGTAAAACTTCAGCTGATACGGCTTCAAATTAACTGTAGTCGAACATATTTATATTTTTCAAGAGAAATGCATGAATATTCACACTAAGTGGGATAAATAAAGATTATAAATAGAATACCAGTTTATTTACATTGTCCTTGGCCTATAGTTCCCTCAACTGTTCTCTTACATGAAGATTTGCTCCTTGTCTCTATCGGTTCTTTCAACTGCTCTCTCATGAATACCATCAAAGACACACTGCAATGATATCCGTATGAAAGACCATCCATGCTGTATTTAACCATCCATGCTATATGAAAGAAACTTCAGTTTAGGATTTCAGAACTTTGGATAAGGGATCGTGGACCTGTTTTTGTTTATTGAATGTTATTATTATTATTATTACTATTATTATTATCATAGTTGTCGTTGGTTGCACAAACCTTTCCAGATGAAAGAGACAGGCATCGATAAGTTGGGTGATCAGGGATTTGAAAATAAGCTTCGTCAGTCATGATGGTTGTGGGTAGAGCTAATAAAGTTACATAGACTTCTCACACCGACTACCGATATCACTGCAGTGTGTGTTTGTTGGTATTCATGAGAGAGCAGTTGAAAGAACCGATAGAGACAAGGAGCAAATCTTCATGTAAGAGAACAGTTGAAGGAACTATATGCCAAGGACAAGTGTTGATGTACGAGAACAGTTAAAGGGACTATAGGCCAGTAACAAGTGTTGGTGTAAGAGGTTAGGTAAAGGGACTATAAGCCAAGAACAAGTGTTGATGTAAGAGAACATTTGAAGGGACTATAGGCCAGGAACAAGTGTTGGTGTAAGAGGTTAGGTGAAGGGACCATAGGCCAAGAAGAAGTGTTGATGTAATAGAAGAGTTGAATGGACTATAGCCCTGGAACAAGATAGTGTTGGTGCAGAAGAATAGTTGAAAGCTTATATGTCAGGTGCAAGTGTGTAAGAGAGCAATTGAAGGGACTATAGGCCAGGAAAAAGTGTTGGTGTAAGAGAACAGTTGAAAGGACTATAGGCTAGACACAAGTGTGGATGTAAGAGAATAGTTGAATGGACTGTAGGCCAGGGATAAGTGTTGGTGTAAGAGGTTAGGTAAAGGGACTATAGGCCACAAACAAGTGTTGGTATAAGAGATTAGGTGAAGGGACTATACGCCAGGAACAAGTGTTGGTGTAAGAGAACAGTTGAAGGGACTATAGGAGAGGAAGAAATCTTGGTGTAAGAGAGCAGTTGAAGGGACTATAGGCCAGGGACAAGTGTTACTGTAAGAGAGCAGTGGAATGGACTAAAGGCCAGGAACAAGTGTTGGTAAAAGAGATTAGGTGAAGGGGCTATAGGACAGGAACAAGTGCTGCTGTAAGAGAGCAGTTGAAGGGACTATAGGCCAGGAACACGTGTTTGTGTAAGAGAGCAGTGGAATGGTCTAAAGGCCAGGAACAAGTGTTGGTAAAAGGAGAAGGGTCCACAGCGACGAAAGGAGCAAAAACGGCTGACCACTGGGTCATATCGAGCATACCCTTGCAGGATCAGTTTCCCATTAAGTAAGTAGTGATATTGTGTGATTTAAACAGAAATCAATGTAGATAAATTTCAAATATACTTCAAACAATTTAATCTGTGCAAAAGATACATAAATATGTGATAATATGAAGAGGAAAGTGTATTTCCGGCAAGTTCAAACGGGCTCAAACGCATAAGCATATTCAGCCGTGGCTGGTTGGGTCGCCCAGTATAGCGCTGAATATGCTTATGGAGTTTTCCCCTATTATCGCTCAATTTCCAACTTGTCAACCAAAACAATTTCGTAGAAATTGAAATGGCCATGGAGCTTCAGGATGCCAGATAAAAGATTTGTTTATTGTCAAGTATTTCTGTTCTATAATATATCAATAACGCGGATTACTAATCTACTTCACTGAGTTCTCGCGATCACGAGAAGAGGAAAGTCTATTTCTGTCAAGTTCAAATGGGCTCAAACGAGTTCAACCGTGGCTCGTTGGGTCGCTCTGCACAGCGCTGCATATGCTTATGGGTAAAAGAGATTAGGTGAAGGAGCTATATGACAGGAACAAGTGTTGCTGTAAGAGTGCAGTTAAAGGGGCTATATACCAGGAACAAGTGTTAGTGTAAGAGAGCAGTGGAATGGACTAAAGGCCAGGAACAAGTGTTGGTAAAAGAGATTAGGTGAAGGGGCTCTAGGACAGGAACAAGTGTTCATGTAAAAGAACAGTGCTAAGAATTGACAGGAACTTGGATATCAAATATGTGGTGCTCACTTTAAAGCCGTGTTTACACGGGGAATTGTGAAACGATGTAGACAAAGCGATTTATATGAAGCGTTTTAGATGCGTGTTTACACGGCGGAGTTTGAAAGTGTGTCGGCGCCGGGAACCAGCAGGCGCCTGTAGCCGGCAAGCACTGCTATTTGTTTAGTTTACACACGTCGATTCGACGCCGATGTAGCTGCTACGTTAATATCGCTTGGAATTTAAGGTTAATTTAATTAAATTTCATTATTTGAGTCTGTAATTCTGTTAAATATGATCGCATTCACTAGATTTCGGCGTAATCAGGCCCTAACACTGCCGGGCACCAGCGATTAGTTACTGCTCCCCCTGTTGCCGGCACGCACTACTATTTTATACTATCGCTGCCCGGGAACCAGCTGAATCGCTTAAAATAAACCACTTCGGGAGGTGGTATAGATGAACCGTTTCATATGAATCGATTCAGCCCTAAAACGCCTCAGAGTCGCGTTTACACGCCAAATGTGAGTCGATCTAGGCAAGGCGTTATATATGAGGCATTTTAAATCGCCCGTGTAAACAGGGCTTTAGAGAATGACCCACAACCCACCTGACTTTCATCTGCATACTAACTGCTGAATGCTGCCTCTTTGTGCTGACCAGACCCGGGGCTGATTGAGCTGAGACGACGTCTAGATGCCAAGATGTTCACGTCGAACTGCTACATGAACATCTACGAAAACAGTTACGTCAAGAGCCACAGCGTCAACAGCCAGGATGGCAGTGTCAAGAGCAGCGGCTTCCTGATAATGAGCAACCTGACAGTGTCACAGTCAGTAGGCCAAGTACCCGTGTCATTGTCATTGTTACTGTCACAGAACTGACAACCTAAATCAGTAGACATGGTATAAACGTAACAATGTAACAGTCAGTAGGCCAAGTACCCGCATCACTGTCACTGTAACTGTCACTGTCACTGTCATAGTCACAAGACAGCTTAGCTAAGTAGCCAAAGCACCAGTATCATAATCATTAGGCCAAGTACCCATGTCACTGTCAGTGTCACAAGACTGAAAGCTTAGCTAAGTAACCATAGTCCCAACCTGACATTGTCGCCGTCATTAGGCCAAGTATTCATGTCTCTCTGTCACTGTAGAGAGACTGACATATTAGCAAAAAGTAGCCATAACATGCAATGCAACTCGCTGTCACGATCAGTAGATCAACACTACAACTTACGCAATATGAGAGTAGACTTCAGTTGGAGTGACCTCATCAGTGACCATTACACAATGTGAGTGTAGACTTAAGTTGGAGTGACCTGCTCTGTAACTGATGCGCAAGGTGATTGTGTAGATTTCACATTGACTGACCTGATCTGTTACCATTACACATTGTGTAGATTTCAGTTTGATTGACTTGCTCTGTAACCGATGCACAAGGTAATTGTGTAGATTTCACATTGACTAACCTAATCAGTGACCATTATACAATGTGAGTGTAGATTTCAGTTTAACTGACCTGCTCTGTAGCCGATACACAGGATGACTGTGTAGATTTCACTTTGACTGACTTGATCTGTGACCATTACACGAGTTCGTGTGGATTTCAGTTTGACTCACCTGCTCTATAACCAATGCACAAGATGACTGTAGATTTCAGTTTGATTGACCTGATCTGTAACCGATGCACAAGGCGACTGTGTAGATTTCATATTGCCTGACCTGATTTGTGACCATTACACAATGTTTGTGTAGATTTCACATTGACTGACCTGTTCTGTAACCAATGCACAAGATGACTGTGTAGATTTCAGTTTGACTGACTTGATCTGTTTCCATTACACACTGTTTGTGTAGATTTCAGTTTGACTGACCCGCTCCCTCACTGCTACCCCAGGTGACTGTGTAGATTTCAGTTTGACTGCCCTGCTTTCTCACTGCTACCCCAGATGCGCTGAGCTCTGCTGGACCCAGCCGAACTGCAAGGCGTTCGACTTTGAGAAAATCAACGGAAAGTGCTACGTGTTTAGTGAGATCTTCAACGTGAACCAGCTCACGTCGGACCGGTGCTGCCACCACGTGCTGGTTAGTTGTGACGTCACAGCAAAGGCGCACTGTTATACTATTGTAGTAGTCTGCTCTGACCTCTCAGGCAAGTAACCACATAGACAGGTAGGCGTGGGTAGTGTGTTGATACCAGGGAGCCTAGGTGGTGTAATGGTTAGCACACTGACCCAGAATGCAAAGAGATGTGGGTTCGAGTCCCGCTCTAGGCACAATATTTGCCATTTTCATCACCCCCACGACACTGGTTGCCATGACCATAATCCTGTACAAGCTACAGGTTGAATGGTTGTTGAACCTACCCTTTGTATGTATATGTAAGTGCATTGCCTGTATCTATGTAATTGTAAGCATTAAATTACCATTTAAAAGACTTACAATCCCGGGGGGACGAGTGTAGTAATCTGCCCTGACCTCTCAGGCAAGTAACCACATAGCCAGGTAGGCATGGGGAGTGTGTTGATATCACGGAGCCTAGGTGGTGTAATGGTTAGTACACTGGCCCTGCATGCAAAGAGATGTGGGTTCAAGTCCCGCTCTAGGCACAATATTTCCCATTTTCATCACCCCCATGACACTATTATGTGATTCGGACAGAGCAATCTAGACACAGTAATGGTTTCGGGGAACGATATTATGTTTGTATTAATATGATTATTTAACGTATAATAAAGGTGTTAATCTATTGCATCTAAGTCCAGGGAAGCCGACTCTCGAGGGAGCAGGGAAGTACAGGACCCGCCGAGCCAGATAGTCTTTTAAGAGGGTGGGTGGGCATGGTAACTTTTGCTTCTCTTTATCCCGAGCTGTTCTGCCGAGTGACCATCTATGGGCTGCGTGGAGCAGTGAGACGTGAGTAGTTCTGAATGCCTCCGCTAGGCTGGCGCGTCTGATCCCCCCACTGAATCAACCACAATTTGAAATTATCCACCAATCCATATATTGCTGAAAACTATGCGAGGCTGAAGGCCAAGTGTTATATTCAGCAATGAAGGGTGCTACTTTAGCATGCGGTCTACCAAGACTTCAAATCTACCCCCAACCATAAAAAGTTAAACAGCTAGTTAAATAACGATGACAGAAGGCCCCGTCTGGTCTGACTTGACCTGTTCATTTACGTATCTGTTTAGGGTTTTGTTGTTGTTTTGCGTCCTAGCAACATCTAAGGTGATATCAGGACGGGTACCGACTTGTGACAGTGCACACTCATGGCAACTGTATAGTGCTGCCCCACTGGAAGATCAGGCCGCCAGCACCATGATCTGATATCCCACTCAGTCACATTATCCTGACACTGAGCCGACCAGTCCTTGTTGTATCCTATTAATGCGAGCCCCAGGCTAGAAAACGACAAGTATCAATTTTTGAGTCATTGGTTTGACTCGACCATGTTCGAACTTCCGACCCCACGATGCACCAACACGGAAGACGGACGCTCTAACTCATTCGGCCAACCCGTCTGGTCTCTGTTTAGGGTTAGTCTGCTAAGGTGTGTTAGACAGCACGCTAACACCCAATGAATTCTTGTAATTAATTCCCCGAGAGCTTTTATATTGAAGAATATTGACTTACTTGACGTCGTGAATATGTAATGTGATGCTGATATAGTCATAACTCAGCATCACCCACTCCAAACTGATATCTAAGTATTGTTTATATTTATATGTAAGCTATATATTTATACCTACATACAAGCCGGCCGCGAGTGAACAGCGTAGCGTCCCGGTTAGGATCGTGCCGGTGGCGGCGCCACCGGTCACGTGGTTGGAGGGGGGCATACATCAAGTAAGGTACCCCATCAATAATAAAGTGGTAAATAAACATATAATTCCCTTCCGTGCCTTTATAGTTATACTCACTTTTTTTCCTTTTTTTTTGGTGCTGTTCCTCTCTTATCTCCAGTCAACCATATACGATGACAAAGACAGTCCAGGTAAAAATGTAAAATTTAAGACGTAAATGCACAGGGATTGGTCCCACTGCTTCACTGGTCACATCTGGTCCAGTATATTATTAACAACCCCACCCCAACAACATAATTCATAAACTCACATAACTAACTACACTAGAGTTACACTAGAATATTCCTAACAAACCAACATTTATATACCGCTTGCCTAACTGCAACTGAACATTAAAACTTACTACAACTTTACCAAATGAATACAGAAGATAACTTCTGCTTACATTCTAACTACTATGTAAATACTCACATAGATCTGACTAATATTGATCTAGTTATATGACACTACTGTTACCATATTGCTATGGAACTTTTGGGTTACAGAATTTTATTGTGTTAGTTACATGGTGCAAATTGTGTATTCAACAGGTATTGTACACCTTATTCTATATACCTTTTGTGTAAATAACCCTGAATTGAAAAATGGCTGGAAGACCAGTGCTTCAGCACTGACAAAAGACTTATTCAGCAGAATAAACATATTTACCAACAAAAAAAAGAAGCTTATTCATCACATATACATATTTATATACACATGTTAT
Organism: Branchipolynoe longqiensis; assembly: GCA_030323885.1. Taxonomy (NCBI): domain Eukaryota; kingdom Metazoa; phylum Annelida; class Polychaeta; order Phyllodocida; family Polynoidae; genus Branchipolynoe; species Branchipolynoe longqiensis. The sequence continues at coordinate 14,281,157 of CM059196.1, read as the reverse complement.
AGTACCTATATATATATATTAAACTAATTCTCTTTGCCATATTTAAACGATAGGGTGCACTTCGTTATAATACAGGATGGCCGAATGAGTTGAGCGTCCTTCTCCCATTTTGGTAGATCGTGGGATTAGAACCCAGGGGTTCAATACCTGATCGAGTCAAACCAATTACTTAAAAATTGACACTTGTCGCTTCTGAGCGAGGCTGTCAACATTATTATGATAAGGCAAGGACTGGTTAATTAAGTCTCAGGATAATGTGACTGAGTGCGATATCAGGTCATGGTGCTGGCGGCCTGGTCTCCCAGTGGGGCAGCACTATAACATCACCATGAGTGTGCACTGTCACAAGTCGGTACCCATCCTGATATGACCGTAGATGTTGCCAGGACGTAAAACTCCAACAACCAATCAAGCCACAAACCAATCACAGTTGTATCCCCATTACCATTTTATCAAAACCATCAACCAATCAATACATGATGAACCAATCCCGAAATCAACTAACCACCAACCCACTCAAATCAATCCATTGACTAATCAATCAACAACTATTTCTGATTGCCAGGTGTCATGCTTCAGTGACCCTGCGGATGGGGCCACTGAGCCTATGTCGACGTTCTTTAGTGGGCAGGACTCGAGCATCACGTCCCACGTGACCCAGCTGGTGTCGGGCAGGTTCAAGGACGTGACCACCTCAGCTGGTGGGTAACCGCTTCCGACTCACCACACCAGATGCGCTTGATTCATAGTTTTTATTTTGGCTGGGGATCGTTCACCTCAGTGTGAGCACTGCCAGTGTATATACCGACAGTGTGTCACATTTTGGTGAGATGTCCTCATTGACAGCCGGTTAGAGATGATGTATTTGGAAATGAGGGCGGGGCGGAGTCGTTCCGATTCCATCCGCGACTCATTATTACATTTGTTTAGGGAAAACTTTTTTGTTTAGGGAATTTCTTTTTTTAATACTAAATATTCATTTTCCATCTAATCACTGGCGAGGATCAACTATTCTACTGATCTACTACTGATTTGGTTTCCCAAAATGTTCTGAAAACCGATGCTTTGTTTTTCATATAACATATAAATAGACTGTAATACTATTTATAATCTTTATTTATCCCACTTTGTGTGAAGATTCATATACAGTACAACCCCGTTAAACCAAGCTCGGTTAAACCAAACGATCGGTTAATCTAAACTTTTTTCGGCGGCCCGGCAAAATACTACCATTTATCATATAAAAAAGTTGGTTAAACCAAAGTCGGTTAATCCAAAGTATCGGTTAATCCAAACAAAATTGTCGGTTCTGATGCCACTTCCGGTACGGTTAAACCAAACTTTCATGTGGTTATAAGGTCAACGAGACTTTTTTTTATATGATAACGAGTACTATTTTGCAGGTCCGCCGAAAAAAGTTTGGATTAACCAATTGTTTGGTTTAACGGAACTTGGTTTAATGGGGTTATACTGTATATACATTTGTCCACATACACTGTATGTTACATTCATAATGCACCCACCTGTTTGGCAAAGCCAAGTCAAAGTCGAAGACCAAGCTCGGTTAAACCAATGATCGGTTAATCCAAACAAATTTCTAGGGTCCCTTCAAGTTTGGACTAACGGGGTTATACTGTATTTCTCTAGAGAAATATTGATGGTTTTTGCACCTGAACCCTTCACATGTGTTAATGCAGGTCCAAGAAGGGTGTCGTCAACGCCTAGATCCTCGACTAGTACCCCACCTCACCGCTCCACCACGGTGGCGCCACTAGCCGCCTCCACAATGAGGCCTCCGCCATTGCCCATCAAACTTCCCGACATGGACAAAATTGTCAACAAAGGTGAGAGATGAAGCCTCTACATTGGCAACAGCATTTCGATTGGCAACAAGGGTGGAACCATCATGTCTTTACTTCGTCGATAATTGTACCAACACACGGCGTCTAGTTTGACAACAATATGTACCAACCTGCATCCTTTAGATTAATAACACTGTTACCAATATGAATCCTTTACTTTGACAATGGTACCAACATACAACCATTAATTTGACAACAAGGGTACCAATCCAAAATGGAGCTTTTAATTTATAAACAATGGTACCAACATGCAACCTTTAATTTGACAATGAGGGTACCAATCCAAAATGGAGCTTTTAATTGATAAACAATGGTACCAACATGCAACCTTTAATTTGACAATGATACACAACTCGAGAATTTAATTGATAAACAATGGTACCAACATACAACCTTTAATTTGACAACGATACACAACTCGAGAATTTAATTGATAAACAATGGTACCAACATACAACCTTTAATTTGACAACGATACACAACTCGAGAATTTAATTGATAAACAATGGTACCAACATACAACCTTTAATTTGACAATGATACACAACTCGAGAATTTAATTGATAAACAATGGTACCCAAATGCAGCATTTGGTTTGACAAAACAATTGTGTCCTTATGCCGACTTATTTTTACAACAAAGCGGTACCAACATCCAGCCATTTCTTTGTAAAAGTTGGTACCGACGTGCAACCTTTATCTTACCAAAACTGCTACCAAGAATCAGCCTTTAATTTTACACCAATGATACCGAGAATCGACCTTTAGTTGGACTAAACCCGGTAGGTAGATGCAGCCTTTAGTTTGCCAACAATGGTATCAACTTGCAGCCTTTAGTTTGCCAACAATGGTACCACCTTGCAGCCTTTAGTGCGGGAACAATATGTTATAAACTTGCAACCGTCAGTTAGCCAACAATGGTACCAAATATGCAGCCTTTACCGTTCTATGAATCGGACTACTAACTTTCCACCGGGTGAGGTGGCCGAATCGGTAGAGCGCAGGCCTCCCATGCGGGAGATTGGGAGTTCGGTTCCCGGTCGAGTCAAACAAATGACTTACACAATTGATATTTGTCGCTCCCTAGCCAGACGCTCGACATTATTATGATCGGGCAAGGTCTGGTTGGCTCCATGACAGGATGGGGGGGAGGGGGGGGGGAGGGTGGTCTGGGTAAATTGTATGCTTTGTATGACTCGGAGAATGTTGGAACCTTATGGATGGGCACTAAGTGTGTACATTGAAACCTCTCTAAATCGACCGACCATGTGACCAACTTTATATGGTCCATTTGGGGAGGTTGTCGGTTTAGGGAGTTTTTTCATCATTACAATTGTATTGTATGGGCGATATCAGATCATTGTGATGGCAGCCTAATTTGCCAGTGGGGAAGCACTATTAAGTCACCACGAGTGCTCACTTTCACAAGCCGGTCCTGATATGACCTTAAATGTTGTCAGGACGTGAAACTCCAACAACCAACCAACCAATCAGCTGCGGAGGAGGGAGGACACCATTGGTTTAGCTTGGAAAGCAGCAGCGGTAGTGTAAGATTTGGTTGGTTGTTGGAGTTTTACATCCTGGCAACATCTAAGGTCATATCAGGTCGGATACCAACTTGTAGCAGTATGCGCTCATGGTGACTTTATAGTGATGCCCCACTGGGAGACTGGGCGACCTGATATCCTACCCAGTCATATTATCCCGACACTGAGCCAACCAATCCTTGCCCTATCCTATTAATACCGAGCGCCAGGCTAGGAAGCGACAAGTATACATTTTTATGTCATCGGTTTGACTCGACCGGGGTTCGAATCCATGGGCTCTAACCCCGCGATCTACCAAAACGGGAGACGGACGATCAACTCATTCGGCTATCCCGTCTGGTCAGTAGTGTAAGAAGTACAGAGAAACTGGTATTAGGTTTGTTTGTTTGTTGTTGTTTTAAGTCCTAGCAACATCTAAGGTCATATCAGGACGGGTATTAGGTTCGAGATGACCTCTCAGTCAGGGAACCACATAGACAGGAGGCCATTAACAGGGTGATTGCATCAGGGAGCCGAGCTAGTCTAAAGGTTAGGATGCTAGTGATGCTAGTCCCGTAATGGCAAACATGTGGGTTCGAAATCTGGTCTAGGCCCCATATGTCCCATTTGTGTCACCCTTCCAACACTGGTGCTATTGATAAAATAAAATGTTGATATTTAAAACATTGTATTAAAGGAAGTATTTAAATGGTGATGTGTACTACTTTGGGGAAAGGACGGGGGGGGGGGTGGTTTGGGAAAATTGTATGCTTTGTATGACTCGGAGAAAGTTGGAACCTTATGGATGGGCACTAAGTGTGTACAGTAAAACCTCTCTAAATCGACCGACCATGGGACCGACTTTAAATGGTCCATTTAGGGAGGTTGTCGGTTTAGGGAGTTTTTTCATCATTACAATTGTATTGTATGGGCGATCGTTTGGGACCCAAATAAAGCGATCAATATAGGGAAGTGGTCGATCTGTGGAGGTGGTCAATTAGAGAGGTTTTACTGTAGATCTAATCTCATGAATGGGCATTACTTACATCTGCCACATGTCACATGACGTGCAGCGCGTGTCGCAGTGTGTGTTCTTGGATACTGTGCATGGTGCTTATACCCCCATCACGCCAAACTAGTTCTCACTACGTTCTTTAAAATGTTGCTGAACAGACTCAAACTATGTGCGAACGGAATGGCCCTAGTAGCAACTTTTTACAGTCTTTTTACGAATGAAATGGATCGGCTAGAACGGAATGGTGCTCCAGAACTTTGAGCATGCCCAAAATGTTCTTGCAGCCACGTTGTACCCCGACCACAGCCCGTTTTATAACATGGTCGGAGGTTTTGAGAACTAGTTTGGTGTGATCGGGGTGTAACTGGTGTGTGCCCCCTCCCTTGTTACCTGCAGTGTGCCCCTTCCTGGTGCTGCCGGGTACATCGCGACGCGCCGGGCAGTATGTAGGCAACGCCGTCACCACGATGGAGGAGTGTCAGCGCTTCTGTCTGGTCATGAACGCCAAGCGGGTCACGTGTTACGGTAAGCTGTGTCTCTACCTCAACCCAGCGACGTACAAATCCCACCGTACAGGTCACGTGTTAAGGTAAGCCGTGTCTAAACCTGATCAAGTGAGGTACAAATATGGCCCTATAGGTTGCGTGTTACGGTGTTCTCTGTGGCAGAGTGGTTAGAGTTTCGAGGTTGAACTCCTAATCTGAAGGTCGGTGGTTCGATTCCCCATGCCCCCATCTCTGCCAATTTGGATTTCCACTGCTGTGTATAACTTAAAGCGTCATCAAGGCTGGTTGCTCTCATACCATGCCTATGTGGTGTGGGAGGTTAAAAATCCCTTTGGTCGGTAAAAGTGTAGGCTTGGGCTTTCTATAGACCAACTGTCTAATGGTGAAAAGAAGTTGATTCAGACTTATCCATGATGGCAGTATGATGCGCGAAAAGGAGGAAAGCAAAGCAGGGGTGGAGAAGAGGCGTTTATTGTGCGCCTCAGGAAATACAGTGGAACAGGTTAAATACAAAGGTAACAAGAGGTAAGGGCTCATAAGGAGCAATGCAAGAAATGACATGGATATACAAGGGGCTCATAAGGAGCAAGGCAATAAACATGAGGATAACAGGGCTCAGAAGGAGCAAGGCAAGAGAGTCAGTGTGTGGGCTCAACTGGAGCTAGAGTTCGTGGTGAAGGTGGTTGTCAGTGAGGGGGAGCCGAGGAGCCCTCCACCAGAAGGAAGGGAAAGAGAGAGAGAGAGATGGGTGGGTGGGTGGAGAAAAAGAGGTGAGATCTGGAAGGCGGCAGGAGGGCGAGTGCCTGAAGGAGGCGGGAGGCGGCCTTATAAGGGAAGGGAGGAGGGCGACAGCAGGTGAGGTGTGAAGGCTGCCGGCCCGGGGGAGGGGGGGGAAAGGTGGCGAGCAGCGGGCGTCGGGTGAGGCGCGAATGCTGCGCGGCAGAGGGCGGGGGAGGGAGCGAGTCGCGGCGGCGTCGGGCGAGGTGTCAAGCTGCGCGACAGCCGGGGCGGGGGAGGGTCTCCTCCTTTCCTCGCATCAAACGTAATGCTACGCATTACGACCGATGCGCGAAAAGGAGGAAAGCAAAGCAGGTGGAGAAAGGCTTTATTGTGCGCCTCAGGAAATACAGTGGAACAGGTTAAATACAAAGGTAACAAGAGGTAAGGGCTCATAAGGAGCAATGCAAGAAATGACATGGATATAGAAGGGGCTCATAAGGAGCAAGGCAATAAACATGAGGATAACAGGGCTCAGAAGGAGCAAGGCAAGAGAGTCAGTGTGTGGGCTCAACTGGAGCTAGAGTTTGTGGTGAAGGTGGTTGTCAGTGAGGGGGAGCCGAGGAGCCCTCCACCAAAACGGCTGAGAGGGCTCGCGGCGCGCCCGAGGGGGCGAGGCGGGGCACGTAGGCGTGGACTGCCTCGGAGGTCCAGGTGCCCTGAGCCATAATCTCGGGGAGGGGAACCCCGGCGCGTTGGGAGGCCTGGGCGGCCCCTCGACGGAGGCTATGGAGGGTGTAGGCCTCGGGCGTCGGCACTCCTGGGAGGGGCTCATAAGGAGCAATGTCAGAGTTCTGGTAGAGGGGGGGCCGAGGAGCCCTCCGCCAAAGAGTAAGGAGAGGGCTCGAGGCGCGCCCGAGGCGGGGGCAGGGGGGGCCCGAGGCAGGAGCCCGGGGATGCAGGTCTGGTTGGGAGGAGGGTCCGGGGCCTACGTGGAGGGGGAGCGGGCGGCCAACAAAGGGGAGGCCCGCTCCTGAGGCCTGGGGGGAGGAGGTCCGGGGCCTAGGTGGAGGGGGAGCGGGCGGCCAAAAAAGGGAGGCCCGCTCCTGAGAGGAGGCCCGCTCCTTGGAGGGATCCGGTGAGGAGGTCCGGCGAGGCTGTGACCGGTCAGGCCGCGCCTCGGGCAGACTGGGCTGGGCTGGGCTGCGGTCTGAGGGTTCCTCGTGAGGCTGGGCTGGGCTGTGGTCCGTGATGGGCGACTGGCGCTGGGCGGCGATGGGAGCCTTACTGAGGGGGCGCTGGGGCCCGACTGGGAGGTGGTTGCCGATGAGGTCGGCAGTGCCGAGGCGGCGGTCAGGCCGCGCCTCGGGCAAACTGGGCTGGGCTGGGCTGTGGTCTGAGGGTTCCTCGTGAGGCTGGGCTGGGCTGTGGTCCGTGGTGGGCGACTGGCGCTGGGCGGCGATGGGAGCCTTACTGAGGGGGCGCTGGGGCCCGACTGGGAGGTGGTGCCGATGAGGTCGGCAGTGCCGAGGCGGCGGTCAGGCCGCGCCTCGGGCAAGCTGGGCTGGGCTGGGCTGTGGTCTGAGGGTTCCTCGCGAGGCTGGGCTGGGCTGTGGTCCGTGATGGGCGACTGGCGCTGGGTGGCGATGGGAGCCTTACTGAGGGGGCACTGGGGCCCGACTGGGAGGTGGTTGCCGATGAGGTCGGCAGTGCCGAGGCGGCGGTCAGGCCGCGCCTCGGGCAAACTGGGCTGGGCTGGGCTGTGGTCTGAGGGTTCCTCGTGAGGCTGGGCTGGGCTGTGGTCCGTGATGGGCGACTGGCGCTGGGCGGCGATGGGAGCCTTACTGAGGGGGCGCTGGGGCCCGACTGGGAGGTGGTTGCCGATGAGGTCGGCAGTGCCGCGGCGGCGGTCTGGCCGCGCCTCGGGCAGGCTGGGCTGGGCTGGGCTGTGGTCTGAGGGTGAGGAGGTTGTCGGCTTCGAGGTGGTTGTGAGGCGCCGGAGAGGGCCCCCCCGGGCCGGCCGGGGGGGGCCGGCGGATCAAAAATCCGCCGAGGCGGCCGGGGTCTGTGCCCCCCGGGGCGGTGCTTGAGGTGGTGGGGGGGGGGTGGGTGCGCTCCCCTGGTGAGGTGTGCCCGAGGTGATGTGACGGGCGGTGGGCTGTACGTCGTCCGAAGCCGACGGGCCGTGATGTGTCGGAGGGCAGCCTCGGCGCCCGAGGGCTGGTCCCGCGGCGCCGGGGAGGGACCCGGGGCCGAGCTGGGCGAGGCGCCTCCCGGCGTGCCCGAGGAGGGGGCCGGCGTGGCCGCGGCAGTGTCCGGGGTCCCTTCCGTGGTGCTTGATGCGGCGGCCCCCTCCTCGGGGCGGGCGGGGGCGTCCCCTCGGGCGCGGTGGTGAGACGGCTGCCGCGCGGTGCTTGAGGCGGCGGGGGAGGGCGCGCCTCCGTGGGGGCGTGTGCCCGAGGTGCTGGGATGGGCGGTGTGCCGTACGCCGTCCGCCTCGGGGCGGGCGGTGGCGTGGTGCAAGAGGGTTGCCCTCGGGCTCTCCTCGATTCGATGGCGTCCAGGCATGCGTGGAGGCCGGCGGTGGTGGCGCGCTGGAGGGCCCGAAGGTCGAGGAGAGCCTTGAGAACCTGAGTTATCTCGGTGCCCGAGGGTGCCGACGGAGAGGCCGGGGCCAAGGAGGCCGACGTGCCTCCCGGCGCGCCCGAGGATGGTCCCGGCGCGGACAGGGCGGTCACCCGGGGGCTGTGGCGGCCCGTGCCTTTGCCGTGTCTGGGCATCCTGGAGCGGTCCGAGGGGATGCAGCGGCCCGAGGTGAAGAATCCCAAGCAGAAAAAGAGGTGAGATCTGGAAGGCGGCAGGAGGGCGAGTGCCTGAAGGAGGCGGGAGGCGGCCTTATAAGGGAAGGGAGGAGGGCGACAGCAGGTGAGGTGTGAAGGCTGCCGGCCCGGGGGAGGGGGGGGGGAAAGGTGGCGAGCAGCGGGCGTCGGGTGAGGCGCGAATGCTGCGCGCAGAGGGCGGGGGAGGGACCGAGTCACGGCGGTGTCGGGCGAGGTGTCAAGCTGCGCGACAGCCCGGGGCGGGGGAGGGTCTCCTCCTTTCCTCGCATCAAACGTAATGCTTCGCATTACGACCAAATCTTCAAGGAAAACAAAAAGCATCATGGAGGGATGGAAATGGGGAAATATTGTGTGATAGGCAGTATAAATCTTCAAGAAAGAAAGCTGTGTTTCTACCTCACACAGTGACATACAAACCTCGCCCTACAGGTCACGTGTCAAGGTAAGCCATGCATATACCTGCAGGTCACCTGTTATGGTAACCTGCGTCTCTACCTTTCTCAACGAGGAACAAACCCTCCCCTACAGATCACGTCTTAAGGTAAGCTGCGTCTGTACCTCACACAGCCCGATACAAACCTCGCCCTACAGATCCCGTCTTAAGGTAAGCTGCGTCTGTACCTCACCCAGCCTGGTACAAACCTCACCCTACAGATCCCGTCTTAAGGTAAGCTGCATATGTACCTCACCCAGCCAAGTACAAACCTCACCCTACAGATCCCGTCTTAAGGTAAGCTGCGTCTGTACCTCACCCAGCCCGGTACAAACCTCACCCTACAGATCCCGTCTTAAGGTAAGCTGCATATGTACCTCACCCAGCCAAGTACAAACCTCACCCTACAGATCCCGTCTTAAGGTAAGCTGCGTCTGTACCTCACCCAGCCAGGTACAAACGTCGCCCTACAGATCCCGTCTTAAGGTAAGCTGCGTATGTACCTCACCCAGCCAGGTACAAACCCTACCCTACAGATCACGTCTTAAGGTAAGCTGCGTCTGTACCTCACCCAGCCCGGTACAAACGTCGCCCTACAGATCCCGTCTTAAGGTAAGCTGCGTATGTACCTCACCCAGCCCGGTACAAACCTCACCCTACAGATCCTGTTTTAAGGCAGAGAGCGTGTATATAGATGAGAGGGACAACTATAGTAGAACGTGTAACAGCTGCCGACTGTGGCGCTCCAAGTGGTGGTTGTTGAACACTTTATGACACAGCTCGAAAACTCAAGGCATTGTCAATGGTCGTGTGTAATCTTCATACAGAAAATGTCAAATATCTCTAAAACCACACCACCTAGAAACAAATTGCTTGGTACACATATAGAAAACATATTCAATGAATACATTATATTAAATTTATAAGGTTAGTGTTCTGCATTTCTATTAATTTGGAATAAAATAAACGTTTTGTACTGCACATACGGCAAACTCAATGCATTGTCAATGGCGGTGAGCAATCTTCATACAGAAAATGTCAAATATCTCTAAAACTACATGACCTAGACACAAGCCGCTTGGAACACATATAGAAAACATGTTTACTAAAAAGATTGTATTGAATTTATAAGGTTAGGGTTCTGGATTTCTATTAATCTTTGAAGAAAACTAATGTTTTGCACTGCGCGTACTGGCAAACTCAAGGCTTGTTCAACAATAACCGCCAGGAGCGCCACTCTAGCCTGTGTTACCGATTTTCGTGGCAGTTGTCCCTCTCATCTATATACATGCTCTCTGCTTAAGGTAAGCTGCGTATGTACCTCACCCAGCCAGGTACAAACGTCGCCCTACAGGTCACGTGTTACAGTAAGCTGCATCTCTACCTCACCGACAATCAGACCACGTGACCTGCCATCTCTTGGCACAAAATGCCTGATTATGGTTTATTCATTAATTGAACCCATTAAGGACACTGCCTGGATTGCAGAGTTTGCATTTTGTTATTGTTTTGGTATTTAAATGCCTTTAAAAGAAAGGAACAGCAAGAAGACAAATATAACTTAATAATAATCAAATGTGGCTATTTCTACATGAAATTTATAAAACTAGAAATACCCTATTCTCTTAGAATCATGTAGAACCCATTCAAGTGTGGCAACATTGTGGTAAGCGAGTGACTATTTGGGTAATTCAGCCCTAAGGACCCGCCTTAACTGTTGTAGTTATGTGCACAATGCACTGCAGAATACTCTCTTAGATAATTTGCATAATTAACCATTCCCATATACCGTACCCATAATAGCAGCACAGGTTTTGTAGTGACCCACCATCTTAGCCCATTGTACTGAACTTATTATCACTAACACACTAACCTCCTTCCTAATTGACGATGCGAACAAGCAGCTCATTGAAATGGATTTTATTCAATAACATATATGTTTGTAATAGTCATTAAACAATAAAGTTACAAGTTGGAAGTTTGTCCGTTAATTGTTCATCAACTCAGGCCCTCAACCCAGACGTCTAAGTTTGTTTGTCCGTTTGAAGGGATGGGTGGGCGGCTCAGTTGGGGTGGTGTGTTGCTCGTCTGGCTGCTGGGGTTGTAGTGAAGCTTGATGTGTGTTGCAGGCCGACAATGGGCACCCGTGATGTCAGAGGTCTCGTGAGAGAGTGGGTTCACGTGAAACCCAGTAGGGGTGTGGTGGGTAAGGGATCAAACCCTGGTGGCACCACCGGGGAGACGGTTTGTGCGCAAATTACCCATATCGGCGAACCAACATGAACAATCTACTAATATGCCATACCTAATTACCCACTGATCTCCCTATTTGCAATGTAATGTAAATTGCCGGAAGACCAGTACTTCGGTGCTAAAAAAAATGAATGTTCTGATGAATGAACTATTTTACCCCAAAAAAAGATATTTCACTGTCCAGAATCCCAGTACCTTGGCGCTGATAAAATATACATTCATATGCAGAAACACATTAACCTCCCCCTCCCTCACCACCCAAAAATGGTAAGTTGCATTCGTTTGTTTACTTGTTGGGACTTCATGACCTGAAATCTAAGTGGTGTTCTCTGTGGCACAGTGGTTAGAGTGTCTGACATTTTTCTAGGTCGGACTCCTAATCTGAAGGTCAGTGGTCCGATTCCCTGTGCCCCCACCTCTGCCAATTTGGATTTCCACTGCTGTGTATAACTTGCAGCGTCATCAAAGGCCAGTTGCTCTCATACCATGTCTATCTGGTGTGGGAGGTTAAAAATCTCTTGGGTCGGTAAAAGTGTAGGCTCGGGCTTTCTATCGACAAACTGTCTAATTGTGAAAACAAGCCTATTCAGGCTTATCCATGATAGGCAGTATAAATCTTCAAAAAAAAGAAGAAAAATCAAGATGGGCACCGACTTGTGACAGTGTGTGGTCATAGTGACTTCTTTTTTGCTGTCCCACTGGGAGACCAGGCCACCAGCACCATGACCTGATATCCCAATTGGTCACATTATCCACTTACTGAGCCAACCAGTCCTTGGCATATGCTAGTAATGCCGAGCGCCAGGCTAGGTAGCAACAATAATATATTTAGTAAGTCATTCGTTTGACTCAACTTGAGTTCAAACTCCTGACCTTCCACATGGGAAGCGTGCTTTCATTCGGGATTCAGTCACCGCGTCCAGTCTAAGTTGGATACGCATGATTAAATCTAGATAAGCAATAGTTTAGAAAATGCGACTCTTTAATCACTCATACTTTTCTCTTCTCCTTTTCCCACAACACACAGCAGCCCGCCTCAATCAACCACCCAACATGACTGTATTATTCCTACTACACTCTAATAACAAACACAAGGAAATGGTTAATACCCGACAACAACAAAATCATTCTATAACATCCCTAATGAACCACATATCCATAGTGAAGCATGACATGGTATGATACTGTAGTAGTCCAGACATGAGCTCCACTACCATACGGTGGCAGCAAGGACTGCTCCGTCACCGTCGCAGTTTACTGCATTAGGTGGCGGTGCGGTAGCCGCCGGGCAGCGCCACGACAGGGCTGCGATCTACTGTGCGCGTCTAGCATAATCTCCCCTCCAAGGAACTTGACTTGGGACTTGTCAGGGCAGAGGCGGATCACTTGATCGTGGATGAGGCAATGAGCGGAGGACAATAAGGACGTGTCAGAAGCAAGCGTACTCATTGTCCTGCTTGCTTGGGGGGTCTACAGCATGAGGGTCAAGTTCCGGGCAACCAACAAAGGGGCCCCATCACCATACAGTTATTGACATCTGCGATAGACTTAATAAGCTAGATAAATAGCACCGCTACCGTAGCACATTATCTAAGAACACTTGACCATACATGCATACCATTTCTTCCAAAGGGGTTTGGTGAACTAGTTTTAACAATAACACAAGGAAACCACACCAAGCATCACATACATTTTTTTGTATCAATTCTGCACCGAAGCATAGAATTTAATCTGTATCGAATTCTACTGACATAATAGCTTCATATTTGCCATGTATATTAATACAACAGTACCCTAACCTTGACACTAAAAATATGAAATGTTCCCCCTGTTATCACGCAATGCTGTTGGGTAACGGCACAATTCTTCTTTTTCTTTTTTTGCTTGTATCAAACTCTTGTTGATTTTATACTCTATTATTAATGTGAATGAACACATCATGATATGGCCGGAAGACCAGTGCCTCGGCGCTGAAAAAATCCCTTTATTCACTGAATAGCATGATCATTGCAGCCGTGGACTGGAACGTGCAAACGACGGACTGCTTTTACTTCGACACGGAGGACACCTCCGATATACTCAACTATACGGACCCGTACATCTACCACTTCCAGTACAACCCGTGTAAGTAGAAATGTACTACTTCCAGTACAACCCCTGTAAGTAGACATCTTCCACTTCCAGTACAACCCCTGTAAGTAGAAATCTACCACTTCCAGTACAACCCCTGTAAGTAGAAATGTACCACTTCCAGTACAACCCCTGTAAGTAGAAATGTACCACTTCCAGTACAACCCCTGTAAGTAGAAATGTACCACTTCCAGTACAACCCCTGTAAGTAGAAATGTACCACTTACAGTACAACCCTGTAAGTAGAAATGTACCCTTCAGTAAACCCCTGTAAGTAGAAATGTACCACTTCCAGTACAACCCCTGTAAGTAGAAATGTACCACTTACAGTACAACCCCTGTAAGTAGAAATGTACCACTTACAGTACAACCCCTGTAAGTAGAAATGTACCACTTCCAATACAACCCCTGTAAGTAGAAATGTACCACTTACAGTACAACCCCTGTAAGTAGAAATGTACCACTTACAGTACAACCCCTGTAAGTAGAAATGTACCACTTCCAGTACAACCCTTGAAAGTAGAAATCTACCACTTCCAGTAAAACCCATGTAAGTAGACATCTACCACTTCCTGTACACCCCCTGTAAGTAGACATCTACCACTTCCAGTACAACCCCTGTAAGTAGAAATGTACCACTTCCAGTACAACCCATGTAAGTAGAAATTTACCACTTACAGTACAACCCCTGTCAGTAGACATCTGCCACTTCCAGTACAACCCCTGTAAGTAGAAATCTACCACTTCCAGTACAACCCCTGTAAGTAGACATCTACCACTTCCTGTACAACCCTTGTAAATAGACGTCTACCACTTACAGTACAACCCCTGTAAGTACACATCTACCACTTACAGTACAACCCCTGTAAATAGACGTCTACCACTTACAGTACAACCCCTGTAAGTAGACATCTACCACTTACAGTACAACCCTTGTAAATAGACGTCTACCACTTACAGTACAGCCCCTGTAAGTACACATCTACCACTTCCAGTACAACCCTTGTAAATAGACGTCTACCACTTACAGTACAACCACTGTAAGTAGACATCTACCACTTCCTGTACAACCCCTGTAAGTAGACATCTACGATTTACAGTACAACCCCTGTAAGTAGACATCTACCACTTAGAGTACAACCCCTGTAAGTAGAAATCTACCACTTACAGTACAACCCATGTAAGTAGACATCTACCACTTCCTGTACAACCCATGTAAGTAGATGTATACCACTTACAGTACAACCCCTGTAAGTAGAAATCTACCACTTCCAGTACAACCCCTGTACGTAGACATCTACCACTTCCTGTACAACCCTTGTAAATAGACGTCTACCACTTACAGTACAACCCCTGTAAGTACACATCTACCACTTACAGTACTACCCCTGTAAATAGACGTCTACCACTTACAGTACAACCTCTGTAAGTAGACATCTACCACTTACACTACAACCCTTGTAAATAGACGTCTACCACTTAAAGTACAACCCCTGCAAGTAGACATCTACCACTTCCAATGCAACCCTTGTAAATAGACGTCTACCACTTACAGTACAACCCCTGTAAGTAGACATCTACCACTTCCTGTACAACCCTTGTAAGTAGACATCTACCATTTACAGTACAACCCCTGTAAGTAGACATCTACCACTTAGAGTACAACCCCTGTAAGTAGAAATCTACCACTTACAGTACAACCCATGTAAGTAGACATCTACCACTTCCTGTACAACCCCTGTAAGTAGATGTATACCACTTACAGTACAACCCCTGTAAGTAGACATCTACCACTTCCAGTACAACCCCTGTAAGTATACATCTACCACTTACAGTACAACCCTGTAAGTAGAAATCTCCCACTTCCTGTACAACCCCTGTAAGTAGACATCTACCACTTAAAGTACAAACCCTGTAAGTACACATCTACCACTCACAGTACAACCCCTGTAAGTAGATATCTACCACTTACAGTACACCCCCTGTAAGTAGAAATCTACCACTTACAGTACACCCCCTGTAAGTACACATCTACCACTTACAGTACAACCCCTGTAAGTAGACATATACCACTTAGAGTACAACCTCTATATTGGTAGACATCTATCACTTACAGTACAACCGCTGTATTGGTAGACATCTATCACTTACAGTACAACCCTGTATGTACACATCTACCACTTACAGTACAACCACTGTAAGTAGACATCTACCACTTACAGTACAATCCCTGTAAGTAGACATCTGCCACTTAAAGTACAACCCCTGTAATGGTAGACATCTACCACTTACAGTACACCCCCTGTAAGTAGACATCTACCACTTAAAGTACAACCCCCGTAATGGTAGACATCTACCACTTACAGTACAACCCTGTAAGTACACAGCTACCACTTCCTGTACAACCCTACTAGCTGGGTCTGACTCTACTCACGTATTTTTCTAACGCAGGTGATTCACTGCCACAGCAGAAGTGCATAGTCCACCCGGGCTACAATATCTCGAGTGAGTCGGTTATTGTGGGGCCACTGAACGGCATTGCCCACAACATAGAGCCCTGCGACACGTTCTGCTTCTTCAAGTACTCCTTCACACGTGAGTTGCACTTTATCCGGTCTGGCCCTGTGACCTCGTGACCCCGTGACCTACTGACCTAGATATACACACGTGGTATTATGCAGACATCCGCTTCCTGTTTTATTGGTCTTTGTTTAAAGTTGCATAGTTCGACGATTTTGAGGTTTTGTTAATTTTTCTTAGATAAATGTATTCAATTGATTGTTATAATCTAATGTATTCAATTGATTGTTAAATGTATTCAATTGATTGTTATTATGATCATTACAAGGAAGAGCCAAGACAATAATAATTAGTTTGGAGAGAGCTCTTGACCTAAGCTCTGGCTGGTACACAAAAGAGAGCCATTTATTTCGATTCAAAAGCAAATTTCCAGACGCGAGTGGGCCAAGAGGCATGCTGACCGGACGGAGGCTGGTGGCGGGGGGGTTAGGTTACAGTGGTTCGGAGCAGGCCCCCCCACCCACCAGGTCGCTCCAACGGCGTGCTCGCGCCCCTCCCTAACACAGTGTCGAATGGGGATCTACCTTAACTACCGTTGGAAGTAGCTTTTATTTGTTACCTATATGTTTCACAGATTGAAGCCTAGGGCTACAAAATCCAAGGGCTCTGGCCAAAGTGCATGGTTCTTTTGTCCCTGTCATAGGCATTTGGGAGGGGGTCTCACCAGTGGAATACTCCAGGGTCTCTCTTCGCCTGTACCCAAAGACCCAGCCACTCTATGGCTTGCAACCGCTTGCGACCACTTTGCGACCACCTTGGACCAAATTATACCCCAGTCACACTACAGCTTGCGACTACTTTATGATCACCTTAGACCAAAGAATCCACACTCACCCGTGACATCCTTGCTACCAAAAGAATGGTTGCCGATGTCTGGGCATCACTGGTAACCCACAGTCACTGGCGACATCCTTGCGACCAAAAGCAATGGTCGCCGACCTTCTTGCGACTATTTTGGTCGCAAGTGTAGTAGCTGCAACCTCCTTGTGACCAAAATGGTCACCAGGGGGTCGGCGTCCACTGAGGACTATTTTGCCACCACTCTGTGAGTACTTACGACCATTTTACAACCCGCTGTTACATTTTTGTGACAAACCTTTTTTTTTTATTGTGGTTGCAAAGTGGTTACAAGCAGTCACAAGCAGTAGTGTGACTGACTGGGGAATCATCATGCTGTCGGTCGCGATGCGACAAAGACTGCTTTCATTACTTGACTGCCGCTCTCCATTTAGCTCTCTGCTGTGAGAGTTGCGTCCATGAGTCGGTCTGGGGAATAAGGTGGATATATAGGATCAAATCTATTAAGTCGTATTGGGTTTTGAAAATGTTATGCTTTCCCCGGACTATGAAGTTTTTTTAGTTTAAAAAAGAATTTATTTACCCTGTTCATAACATCTACATCCTTGATAGAACTTTGAATTTCAATGCTGAGCAACGTTAATCATTAATTTGCGGTTGATTGTCTTTTTATACCATTTAAAAAAAAATTTCAATGCTGAACAACTTTAATAATTAATTTGCGGTTTATTGTCTTTCTATTTTTTTTTGGTACTAAATGTACTTTATTCAGCGAATAATGTCTTTTGTCAGCGCCAGAGCACTGGTCATCCGGCCATTCATTACAATTTGTTTGTACATAAATGACAATATCAGTTGCAATAATAACCACATGAAAAACCTGTTCGATAATAGAAGCATAACATAAATTGACTATTTGTCGTAATAGTAACTGTGTGCAATTCCAGTTCAACATATGTATTATGCACTTGGTGAGCATGCATCAATAAATGTACAAGACGACTCTAGAATTGTCTCTAAACACTTCTTTCTTCCTTTGCTTTCTCTTCTTTTTTCAAAAAGATATAACATATCTCCAATACACATATATATATTATATTGTAAATATCCAAATCAGTGGATCCAATCACCAATACCAAATGCGGAAACCTGCCCATTAAATTTTTTTTTTTTTTTAAAATCCCATCACAAGTGTTCCGTTCTGTGTGGCTCAATGATGGGATCGAGGTCTGAGATTGCAGTGGGGACTTACATCAGACAGGTTTTATGTCAATTTAAAGGAAAATGTTAGGTAATAGGTTTTGAACGAAGGTGTAGTAGGGCTGGGGTAGGGGCAGGAAGGGGATCAGCGTGCAGGGCTGTGTAGTGCATTTGAAAACATTTATATATATATATGTATGTACAAGGGTCAGGGCAAGGATGGCCTTTAGAATACCTATAACCGTGTCGGGGTCTGACAGGCCTGTTGTATTTTCATTAAGTTTTTAAATTCAAGGAGACTTGTGGACCGTCTTGTCCTCACTGGAAGCTTATTCCACAATGTGCCACCTCTGTAAATCGGTGCTTTAGTCAGTTTGTTTGTTAGTGGCTTGGGTGTTTTTAGAAGTGTAGCATCGCTCTGTCTGGTTACTCTGTTTGTATGGTCAACATATTGTTCATCATTGGATCTTTTATACATGAGACTGAGGAGATGTGTTTCCCTCCTTTGGCTAAGGTAGCTGACTTGTGCTTTAGCATGCATTTCCTTTACAGACAGGTTTTTCCCTCTGTAGACAGTTCTAAGTGCCCTGTTTTGAATCCTCTGTAATTTGTTTTCTTGGTGTTTTGTCAGCAGTCCATATATTAAATCATTGTAGTCAATTATTGGAAGAATACTGGCTTTATATAGTAACAGGGCTGTATTCTCGCTCATGTAGTACCTAATTTTTCTGAAAGTTGTCATTGTTATGGCTATCATTTGATTAAGTCTTGAGAGTTGTCGATTACCATTTAGTGTAGAATCGAGTGTGGTCCCTAAATATTTGTATGATTCTACCTCATTCAATACTGCATCACCCAAATGTAAATTGATAGGTTGTGCTCTGGATTTTTTTACTTTGGTTGCAAAAATTATGTATTCAGATATCTTTGCATTAATTGTCAGTTTATTTTCCTTAAACCAGATATACCTTTTTTTTTACCGACTTCCAAGTGTATTCACCTCAGAGCTTCCTGATCCACAACAATAATAATCACCATTCTTGTTTTGGTTGGTTGTTGGAGTTTTACGTCCTTGCAACATCTAAGGTCATATCAGAACGCCATGCTTGAATGGGTAATATGTCGACATGATGACGACAATGCTGATTGATATTGATGAGGATGAGGATGCTAATGATGACCCAGTGACCTACTTTCCGCGGGCAGGTACGCTGACGCCGAGTCCCGGTGGCGCCCCCGACGCCGTGACGTCACAGCACCTGTTGGAACGCGGGTGTGGGAAGGACCTGCGGGGGTACATGGGGTGGCGGCAGTGTGCGAGCCGGACACTCCCCACCCAGACGTCCGTGTCCATCGAGTGTCACTGCGTCGGCACCGTCTGCAACTCGGTCGGCGTCTCCGCCTTCGGCAGTGAGTGCAGCTTCTTTGTCAGCGCGTCGTGAAGTCTTTTTAAAATTTTATGTCGGCTTCTTTCTTTTTTCCATATGTCTTTTCTTTCTTTCCTTCTTTCTTTCTTTCTTTCTTTCTTTCTTTCTATATTTCTTTCTTTCTATATTTCTTTCTTTCTATATTTCTTTCTTTCCTTCTATTTTTTTCTTTTTCTTCCTTTCTTTCTTCCATTATTTCTCTTTTTTTTGTTTATTCTGTCTTTCTGACTTTTTTCTTTTAAAATATTTATTCTGTCTTTCTTTGTATTTTTTCTTTTTCTCTTTTTCTTTCTTCCGTTATTATTATTATTTTTTAATTCTTTGTTTGTTTGTTTGTTTGTTTGTTTGTTTGTTTCTTTCAATCTTTCTTTTAGTCTTTCTTTCAGTCTTTCTTAGTTTCTGTCTTTCTTTCTATCTTTCCTTCATTATTTTCTTTCTGCCTTTCTTTCTGTCTGTCTTACTTTCTGTCTTTCTTTCTATCTTTCCTTCTTTCTTTCATTATTTTCTTTCTGTCTTTCTTTCTTTCTTTCTGTCTTTCTTTCTTTCATTCATTCATTATTTCTTCTTCCCTTTTGTTTGCTCTTTTTTCTTTTTCTTCATTTCTTTCATTATTTCTTTCTTTCATTCATTATTTCTTTTAAGTTATTTTCTCTTTTTCGTTATTTCGTTTTTCTTTCTTTCTTTCATTCACCATTTCTTTATTTCACTCGTTATTTCTTTCATCATTTCTTATTCTCTTTTTCATTCATTATTTCCCATTTTCTCCTCTTTTTTCACCATTTCCCCCATTATCTCACTCATTCATTCATTACTTCTTATTATTTATTTATTTATTTATTTATTTAATTCATGGTGACTTTTCTCCTTTCTTTCTTTCGCTTTTTTTTCATTCTTTCATTCAATCTTTCCTTCATCCATTACTTTTTCATTATTTCTTTTTCTCCTTTTTTTTCTCCAGGGACTTCCTAAGGTGACTAAAAATGCAGGAATGAAATAGCAAAAGTTGAGGGATGTCTATCCTTAATCGTGTCATAGTCTGCCTTCTTTTACTCAGCATTGACCTTCACTTTGACCTTGGTGGCGCTATTCTGTCGCCACTCTATGTGCATATTACAGATCTGTGCGCCTTCTACTCAGCCTTCTCCTTCAGGTTGACCTGGGCCTCTTGAAGGTCTGTGCAACTTCTAACCCTGCACTGACCTTCACTTTGACCTTGGCACTTTGCAGGTCTGTGTGCCTTTTGCAGGTCTCTGTGCCTTCTAACCTGACACTGACCTTCACTTTGACCTTGGTGCCTTGCAGGTCTGTACACCTTCTAACTTGGCAGTGACCTTCACTTTGACCTTGGCATCTTGCAGGTCTGTGCGCCTTCTAACCTGGCACTGA
This sequence comes from Branchipolynoe longqiensis, assembly GCA_030323885.1. NCBI lineage: Eukaryota > Metazoa > Annelida > Polychaeta > Phyllodocida > Polynoidae > Branchipolynoe > Branchipolynoe longqiensis. Next base: position 14,260,485 of record CM059196.1, on the reverse strand, counting down.
CCTTCACATTGACCTTGGTGCCTTGCAGGTCTGTGCACCTTCTAACCCAGCACTGACCTTCACTTTGACATTGGCATCTTGCCAGGTATGTGTGCCTTCTAACCTGGCGCTGACCTTCACTTTGACCTTGGTGCCCTGCATGTCTGTGCGCCTTCTAACCCACACTGACCTTCACTTTGACCTTGGCCCCCTTGCAAGACTGTCCACAACCTCCCCAACACTGACCTTGAACATGACCATGACCTTGACCCCGTTGCAGGTCTGTACGCCTTCTATCCGCTCGACTACGACGTGCGGGACCTGTCGGGCTACCACCGACACGGCCTGGTGCGGGGCTTGCTCAAATTCAACAACCTGGACGCGAGGTCGGCCGGAGCTGCCGCCGTGTTCGACGGCACGGCTTCCATCACCATCCGGGGCCTCACGCTCGTGCACCGCTCCGAGGTGAAGCGGCGGGGTGAGTCAGGGGTGGTGCCGGAGTGGGGTGGGGGTGAAGGCCGACTGGGGTCCCCGGGGCCACCCTGGTCTTCTACCGGGTGTAGGGCGGGGGGAAGGCCGGCATGATCCCCCCGGGGCCACCCTGGTATTCTACCGGAGTTGTGGCGGGGGGAAGGCCGTCCTCCCGGTACCAGGCTAGCCTTCCACTGGGGGAGAGGTGTCTGGGGGGGAGGGGTAGGTCCGGGATGTTGCATAACTGTCAACCAATCCTCAATAATGAAAACGCTTGTAAATGATTTCCCAAGCCATAAAATGATCTGAGAAACCATACATTTATGGCCATATAGATTGTAAGCTTCCGAATAAAAAACAAGACATGTAACAGTATGAAATCCAGTGTTTGCCAGGATAACCTCTGTGGCGGAGTGGTTAGAGTGTCTGACTTTTTTCTAGGTTGGATGCCTGATGTGAGGGTCGGTGGTTCGAGTCCCATGCCCCCCCCCCCCACCTCTGACAATTTGGATTTCCACCGCTGCGTATAACTTACAGAGTCATCAAAGGCCGGTTGCTCTCATACCATATCTATGTGGTGTGGGAGGTTAAAAATGCCTTGGGTCGGTAAAAGTGTAGGCCTGGGCTTTCTATTGACAAACTGGCCACAGCAGGAGCTTCCACATCGCGGCCCTGGGAATTAGCTATCTGATTGCAAATCCTGCTACTACCATCCACCACCGAGAGCACGTCCTACAAATAAAGATCATACCTCTGTTAGAAAATCCCTTGAGATAACTGGTGGAAGGACACAATGAAGAAGAACCCCAACAATGCTTGGTCCAGAAAGATAGAAGTGGCCATTCCCGCTAGGTGACACCTGAGGTTATCACTCTTTCCCACTTGTCACCCATGTTGTCGGCTGTACTGCCAAAAGGGCTACACTGCCCCTATAACCACTTAAGGCCTAAGGTTCATACCTCCCCTTCTCTTCCCCGTACCATATATGGAGCCTAAATTAAGAGCTTGCCCCACAACAGACACAACACACGGTCCGAGCTCAGCACCAGCCAGAAGAAGACTGAATACCTGGTTTTATTCACCTATATAATGTTTACTAGACACATACAATGGTGGATGGTACCGACATTCTTATTGGCTATTACACCCATGCACACCAGTCATTCCTAGCCCGCATGATCCCTCCCTGACATAGCTCCTCATTGGCTGCCTTCATGACCCACCCCCCTCCCACCCAGACCTGGCCACTGCCCAGCTATCGTGGGATTACCACGGACCACAGCGGTGACTTGTAGCTGGGCGAGATAAGGGGGGATCATGATTAAAGGTGCACCTCTTCCCTCCCCCGGTGAGAAACATTTTAAAGGGAGTACTGTTTCTCATCCAGCTATGTCGATACCCACTACATACTTAATCAGATAATTTTACAACAGGGTTGAGTAGTCTAATATCATATAAGGACGGTGCAATCTATTGGATTATGCACATTTAAATTGACTTAAAGTTGCATAGTCCGATTAAAGCATCACATTTTCAAAACCTAATCAATTATCTAGATTTGATCTAAGTATTTATATACAGATGCACATATAGAGGTCAGGCGCAAATCCATGTAAACGCCAATCCAAAAATGGAGATAAATATTGAAATCAAATCTTCATAAAGTAGATTTAAAAAATATTTCTTCATTTTTTGCTCATTTCTCCATAAGCATGCGGTCATATAAACAGTGGAAATGGTGAGAATTAAAATTATTTTCAGGTAAATATCTTTTATTTAAACTACATTTTTGGATTGGCTTTTACGTGGTTTTGCCCATGAACTATTCATTATTAAGCATTTGTTGCCACATAACAATGAATGCTGAATCAATTTAATGGAATGTGTTACTACTGAAGCCTGTGACGTCAGAGTTTTGGCATGCCTGCCGAAATTAACTTTGAATGTTTGCACTCCAAATATCCTCAAAGGTAGCCATTTAAAATAAACGTTGCTTCAAAGTAAAGGCCCTGTCACACTACGACATAACGACGTCAGCATAGGGAGAACGTGAAGAACGTTGAACTTCTCGGCATAGTATGCAAATTTGGGCACAAGTTGAACGTTGATTCAGCGTAGTTGACGAGAGCGTAACGTTGGTAAAGCGTAGTGATACCGTCATTCAACGAGAGAGGACAACATCATTACGCTCACAGAACGTTATGAACGTTATTCCATCGCCAGAACTACATTACGTGATGTTACATACGTCATGACACGGTGGCGAAACGTTGAACGTATGTTGAACGTACTTTCTCCTGACGTTCTCCTGACGTTCCCATTACGCCGCTTGGACGTTGTTTCCACCCAGGTTTAATGTGGGTCAACGTAGTGGAACATAGTTGAACATAGTGAGCAGCGTTTGACTAAAGTCCTTTTAACGTCATTGATATTCGCCGAATGTGTACAGAACGTACGGCGAACGTAAACCCTTACGTTTGAGTTACGTCGAAAGTTTTGAACAGGTTCAAAACTTTGACGCGTGCCGACGGAACACGACGTAACGTGATGTAGCTTGACGTCAGTCTAACGTCATTCTGACATCATCATAACATAACCCAATGTACGTCAATGTAATGACGAAACGTGATGACGTCAGGCTTACGTTTGCTCATTACGTCGTAGTGTGACAGGGGTATTAAGTAAGGTAGATTATAACCGTTAACATAATATATATTTATCCCAGAATATGACAGGAACTCGAAACCATCAGACTATGCAATTTTAATATAACACATAAGCATCATAGATACACCGAGACCCAACCGGCGTCCCGCCGACCCTCACGTCACGTGACCATGTGCTCTACTTCCGGTTGCGTTGCAGGTGACCTGCGGGTGTCGTCTGCCTTATCCATGTGGGTTCGGCGGATGTACGGAAAAGGCGGCAACATGACCATCATGTCGAACGCTGAGAAGCGAGGCTTCTCCACCATTGGAATCTACAGGTAGGTGGAGCTTAGTCACGTGATCGAACAGGGCAGCAGAAGCTATGGCCGCAATCGATTAATCACCTCGGATCATCCCAACCATTTTCTTTGCTCATGCGCAGATCCTACAAACTCTGGGTTGAATAAATGAACAGGCTTGGGGCAAAAAAAATGGTGGCTTAATCCAAAACTGTTGGCTTAAAAAGAAAACCCAGTATAACTACAGCAAGACGGGATTTAAAGTATTTTATGATTGCATAGTTTTAGTTATATGTCCATTTCACTAATCTGGGTGGTCATACTGTTATCAATTTGATTTTAAAAAAACATTACAAAAATATGTGGGACTTGTACTGGTAGCTAGCTATAGGCCTACACTACAGGTACCAGCACAAATGCGACATCATTGCTCCTGATGCCCCCAGCAAAGACGTGGGGCATTGGAGGCGGATCATTTTGCACACGGCCCATGTATTTTTAGGTGTTCTCTTTGAAATTCTGACGACCGGGATGATTCGAAAGGTCTGAACCGTGATAGTCGATTACGGACTATGACGCAGCCGAATATATCACCTGCTCCTGCGACCCTCACTCCAGTCTCCTGCTGCTGTGTTATGGATAGATCTCAGAAGCCAGGATTCTGGTTATTGAACCCAACTAGTGCTATTATTAGTTTAGCCTTTTCATATATTTCTTCCACGTGTTTGGTGTAGAGGCGGTTAGTAAGATGCTGAATTCCATATGCTGTTTTATGTACAGATCTCAAAAGCCAGATTTCTGTTTTTTTAAATTCAACTAGCGCTATTATTGGTTTTGCATTTTACGCTGTAAATTCCTCATGTTTGGTGTAGAGATGGTCATAAAGATGTTGAATTCCATATGCTGTTTTATGTACAGATCTCAAAAGCCAGAATATCTAGTTGTTAAATCCAACTAGCGCTATGACTGGTTTAGCCTTTTATTCTATAAATTCCTCATATTTGGTCAGTAAGATGTAGAATTCCATATGCTGTTTTACGCACAGATCTCAAAAACCAGAATAGCTGGTTGTTAAATCCAACTAGCGCTATTACTGGTTTGCCTTTTATTCTATAAATTCCTCATGTTTGGTGTAGAGGTGGTCATTAAGATGTAGAATTCCATATGCTGTTTTACGTACTGATCTTAAAAGCCAGAATAGCTGTTTGTTAAATCCAACTAGCGCTATTACTGGTTTAGCCTTTTATTCTATAAATTCCTCCTCATGTTTGGTGTAGAGGTGGTCAGTAAGATGTTGAATTCGATATGCTGTTTTACATACAGATCTCAAAAGCCAGAATAGCTAGTTGTTAAATCCAACTCGCGCTATTAGTGGTTTAGCCTTTTATTCTATAAATTCCTCCTCATGTTTGGTGTAGAGGTGGTCATTAAGATGTTGAATTCCATATGCTGTTTTACATACAGATCTTAAAAGCCAGAATAGCTGGTTGTTAAATCCAACTCGCGCTATTAATGGTTTAGCCTTTTATTCTATAAATTCCTCAGGTTTGGTGTAGAGGTGGTCATTAAGATGTTGAATTCCATATGCTCTTTTACGCTCAGATCTCAATGACTTAAAAATTTACACTTGTCACTTCCCAGCCAGGTGCTCAGCATTATTAGGATATGGCAAGGACTGGTTAGCTCAGTGTCAGGATAATGTGACTGAGTGTGATATCAGGTCATGATGCCGGTGGCCTGGTCTCCCAGTGGGGCAGCACTATTAAATCACCATGAGTGCACACTGACACAAGTCAGTACCCATCCTTATATGACATTATATAAGTAAAACTCCAACAATTAACTAAAAGCTAGGATTGTGGTTGTTGAATCCTGGTGGTACAAATATTGTTAAAGCCTTCTCTTCTTTTAATTCTCCATGTTTGATGTCTGTGTTTCTCTCTGCCAGTGACGTGGATCCTAATGACGTCAACATGCACACCATCACGGTGAAGATAAGGCTGATGGGGGAGACCTTCAGCGTCAAGTCAAATCCTGTAAGTCTCGAAGCTACGAAATATCGAACCGACAAATGAAAATCTCTCTCTGATCGTCAGTTCCTATGCAATGTCTGAATCGGTAGAGTGCGTGCCTCGCATGCGGGAGATCGGGAGTTTGGTTCCCAGTCGAGTCAAACCAATGACTTATCAAATTGATATTTGTCGCCTCCTGCCCTGGCACTCAGCATTAATAGGATAGGGCAAGGACTGGTTAGCGCAGTATCAGGATAATGTGATTGAGTGGGATATTGGGTCATGGTACCGTCGGGCTGATTTCCCAGTGAGGCAGCACTACAAAGTTACCATGAGTGTGCACTCTCACAAGTCGGCACCCGTCCTGATATGACCTCAGATGTTGCCAGGATGTAAAACTCCAACAACCAACCAATCAGCTGCGTAGGAATGAGGACACCATTGGTCTAGCTTGGAAAGCAGCAGTGTCAATATCAGTAGCGTAATCAATCCCCAACCGAATCATGCCAACAACTTACAAAACTGATGCTTGCACAATAACAATTAGGGATGCCTCGTGTCACGCATGTGCAGGGCTGCTAAAACAACCCTATCCTATAGAAAAACAGCGTCAGAAGGCTGCGTTATGGAGACAATTACATGTGCAGGGCTGCTAAAACAACCCTATCCTATAGAAAAACAGTGTCAGAAGGCTGCGTTATGGAGACAATTACATGTGCAGGACTGCTAAAACAACCCTATCCTATAGAAAAACAGTGTCAGAAGGCTGCGTTATGGAGACAATTACATGTGCAGGGCTGCTAAAACAACCCTATCCTATAGAAAAAACAGCGTCAGAAGGCTGCGTTATGGAGACAATTACATGTGCAGGACTGCTAAAACAACCCTATCCTATAGAAAAACAGTGTCAGAAGGCTGCGTTATGGAGACAATTACATGTGCAGGACTGCTAAAACAACCCTATCCTATAGAAAAATAGCGTCAGAAGGCTGCGTTATGGAGACAATGACATGAATTTGCAATCTAATATGCTAAGTATTTTGTTCAAATACTTCTCAATATCATTGTCCGCTACTTTTGGATTTGGAGGTAAGAATTTATGAAAGCATGTACAAAGTGCCGATTCTTATCATGTACATCCTATTCGATTAGTAACCCTAGTAAGGGGTCATCCAAAGTTGTCAACATTTTCACGGTCGCACAAAGCGTACGACAGGGGGGGAGGGGGGTTGTCAATAAAGTACAACTTTTAGCGACTAATAAAATGATGAAATTTTTCGGCGATTTTCTATATTTTTTGCACTGTACATATAGAATGCCCTGCCTTCTGGCAAGGTGTGGGTAAGGTGATTGCATCAGGGTGCCTAGTTAGTGTAATAATTAGCACACTAGCATTGGCATATCGCCCTGGCCGGTGTAGCCCTCTTGATAGACTGGCTGTTCTCTGTGGTGGAGTGGTTAGAGTGTCTGACTTTTTTCTAGGTCAGGCTCCTAATCTAAGGGTCGGTGGTTCGATTCCCCATGCCCCCAGCTCTGCCAATTTGGATTTCCACCGCTGTGTATAACTTAGAGCGTCATCAAAGGCCGGTTGCTCTCATACCATGTCTATGTGGTGTGGGAGGTTAAAAATCCCTTGGGTCGGTAAAAGTGTAGGCTCGGGCTTTCTATCGACCAGCACTGGAGTGGGGAAGACCAGTCGTCTATGACTGAAATTTCCCCTGCTTAAACAACTAATGGACAAAAAAAAAGACATGTGGGTTCGAATCCTGTGCTAGGCATACTATTTTCCATTTACATCACCCCCATGATAGTACGCCAGTCCAGGTAGCAACAGATGTCAAATTTAAAGTTATTGGTTTGATTCAACCATGGTTCAAACCCAGGAGTTTGAATCCCTTCACCTCCCAAAAATGGGAGGTGGGTACTGAACTCATTTGGTCAGCCCATCTGGGTCTGTAGTAAAATGTTGATGTGTATTACTTTGGGTGGGAAGGGGTGAATGGGAGGGGGGTCTGGCAAAAAGTTAGATACAAAATTCACCCTGTACTTGTAGTACACGGGTGAACGACAACGGAGTGTAAATACGGGCGAAAATAGCTTTATTATGGAACAGGAAGTAGAATGCCTGCCTCCAGTATCAAATGGATACTTATATCGAAACAGAGTTGGTGAAATGGGAGAGAATACAAAAAGACAAGATGGCGGCCATAGAACGCCATCGATTTTACTTTTAAATCTTATTAAAGTGGATGCTTTATTATATTTTTCAACTCAAAGGTAGCGGGTAAATATAAAAACATATATAAAGAATATATTTTGCTTCTTAAATTAAGACATTATTCACTCAATTAATTTCCCCAGCATGTCAAAATTCTTCGCCAGCTTTTCTAATGGGTTGGTTTTCACCCCTGTACTGTCAGTAGGGGGTGAATCTTTTATCTATCAAAAAGTATGCTCTTTAGCCGTGTTTACACGGGCGAGTTAAAATGGCTCAAATAATGCGCCTTGCCTAGTTCGCCTCACATTCGCCGTGTAAACGCGACTCTGAGGCGGATTAGGGCTGATTCGATTCATATGATTCACTTTATGTAAACCACCTCGCGAGGTGGTTTATATAAAGCGAACTAGCTTAAGCACCTCACACGCATGCGCAGTCGAGACCTTAGTTTGTTGACTTTCCAGTCAATCAAAAGCGCATATTATATTATTTGGTCTATGAAACCGCTAGCTGTGCACAGATATTTTTTTCATGATTTATTTTAAGGTTTTCACTGCCCAGCAGAAGTTTTGACCATTCCAAACCAATACGATTCAGTCCATACATATCTAGGTCGAACCCACACTCTCTCGTGGCGACGTCAACTAACCGAAACTGGCGCTGGTTACTCTGGACTTGCTCTTGCGCAGATATCGATTTCTGCCTTAAACCGCTCCGTGTGTAAACGCGCCACTACTTCACTTCATATAATTCGCTTTGTCTAGTTCGGCTTACAATTGCCCGTGTAAACACAGCTTTAGTATTTACCTTGAAAATGTTGACAACTTTGGATGGCCCCTAACCCGGGAGTACCCCAGTCCTGTGCTGAGCAGCAGGACTTACTGCTACCCAACCAGTGCATTACACACACTGGCCACTGTGTGTGAATGCTCCCTGAGACTGATATGTGTATCATACTAGTTTAATGGATCGCTTAGTGCAGTGTACTTCATCCTAATGGTGCAGTCACACTATCACGTAATGGCCAACGTGAGTTCAACGTGGGCGACTTTCGAAAAACCCGACGTGATATGCAAATACGGGGCTGAGTTGGACGACACCGCGGCGTGGTTGACGTGGGTGTAACAACGTCGGGAACGAGAGAGGACGTAGAAGAAATTAATTTGGCGAACGAGATCCTAGCGACATCCTCACGCGCTCGACGTCGTCGACGTGATCGCGACGGGGCTTCGACAAGGATCCGACGAGACTTGGACGTCGTCGGAACGACACCAGAACGGGGTTTCGACGAGGCTGTAATGGGGCTTCGACGTCACCGAACGGGGCTTCGACGAGGCCGTAACGGGGCTTCCAGGTGACCGTAACGGTGCTTCGACGAGACTCCGACGACGTTGAAAATGACACCGGAATGTGGTCTAGTAACCGCCCCCACCCAACAGCGTGGACGTGAGGCGACGTTGACCTGACATAGATGACGAGGTCATAATGAGAGCCTAACGTGACCGTAACGTGACGCGAACGTCTTATCAACTAGTCGAGCTACGTCGAAGTTTTTTCAACATGTCCAAAACCTTGACATCCTCCGACGAGAGGCGACGAGAGTGGACGTGATGTGATGAGAGCTTAACGTGACTGTAACGTGACTTTAACGTGACCCGATGTGATGACGAAAAGTCGCCACGTCGGAGTCAAGTTGGGCCATTATGTCGTAGTGTGACTGCACCATAATGCTGGCATGGACAGACAGAATGAGTATACTCCACTTGACACTTGATTCCACTTGTTACTTGTTGCACAATTTAGAGTTGAAGACTATAGTTGACACTTGAAGCACAATTGACGGTTGTACACTTGATACACAATTGACAGGTGTAGAATACAGCTGACACTTACGTGATGCCCAATTGCCGGATATATACTCTAGTTGACACTTGGTGGACAATTAGCTTGCGCTTGTCTTGATGTGTTCTTGCGGTGTGCATTGACCTCTATTTGCTCCCCGAGAGAGTGCCGCTAGTAACTTGCAAAAGTCAGCACCACTTCAACACTTTGCAAGCAGCTTTTATGAAATGTAATACCGACTCATGGACATCACTCTCACAGCAGAGAGCTAAATGGAGAGCGGTGGTTAAGTAATGAAAGCAGTCTTTGTTACATTGCGACTGACAGCATGATGATGATGACACTTGAAGCATAATTGAAGGTTGTAAACTATAGCTGACAGTTTATGCACAGTTTGCAGGCGGACACTACAATTGACATTCGATGCACATTATGCAGTTTGTAAACTATAGTTGCAATTGATACATATCTTACAGACCAGACGGGATGGCTGAATGAGTTAGAGCGTCCGTCTCCCATTTTGTTAGACCATGGGATCGTGGGTTCGAACCTGGTCGAGTCAAACAAATGACTTAAAAATTTATGCTTGTCGCTTCCTAGCCAGGCGCTCAGCATTATTAGGATAGGGCAAGGACTCGTTGGCTCAGTGTCAGGCTAATGTGACTGAGTGGGATATCAGGTCATGGTGCTGGTGGTCTGGTCTCTCAGTGGGGCAGCACTATAAAGTCGCCATGAGTGCGCACTGTCACAAGTCAGTACCCATCCTGATATGACCTTAGATGTTGCTAGGAGGTAAAAAAACAAACAAACATATCTTACAATGGTAAACTACTGTTGACACTTGATACCTATTTTATAGTTGTAAATCGCGGTTGACACTTGATGCACAATTGACAGGCGTAGACTACAATTGACATTTGATGTACATTGTACAGCTGTAAATTACATACAATTGGCAAGTGTAAATTACAGTTGACACTTTATGCTTACAGGCGTAGGCTACGTTGACACTTGTGTTGATATTCGGTGGGTGTAAATTACACTTGACATTTGAAGAACAATTGGCAGACATAGAATACAGTTGAGACTTGCTGTTCATACAATTTACAAGTGTAGACTATGGTTGATACTTGGTGCACACTTGCCAGGTGTCAGCCACAGTTGACACTTGATGCGCAATTGATAGGTGTCAACCACAGTTGACACTCAGTCTTCATGTGCAACTGGCAGCTATAAAGTGCAGTTGACACTATATGCAAAATTGATAGATGTCAGCCCAGTTGACACTTTATGCACATTTGACAGGGGTCAACTAAATTTGACTCTTGATGCACAGTTGACAGCTATAAACTACATTTGACACTTAATGCACAACTGACAGCTATAAACTACAGTTGACAGTTGATGCACAACTGACAGCTATACACTACAGTTGACACTTGATGCACAACTTACGGCTATAAACTAAAGTTGACACTTGGTGCACAACTGACAACTATGAACTACAGTTGACAGTTGATGCACAACTGACAACTATAATTATAAACTACAGTTGGCTCTTGATGCACAACTGACAGCTATAAACTACAGTTGATACTTGGTACACAACTGACAAGTGTCAACTACAGTTGGCACTTGATGCATACCTGGCAGCTATAGGCTACATTTGATACTTGGTGTACAACTGACAGCTATAAACTACAGTTGACACTTGGTGTACAACTGATGACTATAAACTACAGTTGACATTTGGTGGCCAACTGACAGCTGTAAACTACAGTTGACACTTGATGCACATTTGAAAGCTGTAAACTACAGTTGACAGTTGATGCACAACTGGCAGCTATAAACTACAGTTGACACTTGGTACACAACTGACAGCTATAAACAACAGTTGATTCTCGGTACACAACTGATGGCTTTTAACTACAATTGACACTTAATACAAAAATGACAAGTGTCAACTACAGTTGGCACTTGATGCATACCTTGCAACTATAGACTACATTTGATACTTGGCGTACAACTGACAGCTATAAACTACAGTTGACACTTGGTGCACAACTGACAACTATAAACTACAGTTGATACTTGGTACACAACTGACGGCTTTTAACTACAGTTGACACTTGATACAGAACTGACAAGTGTCAACTACAGTTGGCACTTGATGCATACCTGGCAGCTATAGACTAAATTTGATACTTGGCATACAACTGACAGCTATAAACTACAGTTCACACTTGGTGTACAACTGACGGCTATAAACTACAGTTGACACTTGATGCACATTTGACAGCTGTAAACTACAGTTGACAGTTGATGCACAACTGGCAGCTATAAACTACAGTTGACACTTGGTGCACAACTGACAGCTAGAAACTACAGTTGATACTTGTGTACAACTGACAGCTAGAAACTACAGTTGATACTTGGTACACAACTGACGGCTTTTAACTACAGCCGACACTTGATACCAAACTGACAAGTGTCAACTACAGTTGACACTTGATGTACACCTGGCAGCTATAGACTACAGTTGATACTTGGTGCACAACTGACAGCTATAAACTACAGTTGACACTTGGTGCACAACTGATGGCTATGCACTACAGTTGACACTTTATTTTAGGCATCAATTAAATTAGAATATACTACAGTTGACACTTGGTATACAACTGACAGCTATAAACTACAGTTGACACTTGGTGTACAACTGACAGCTATAAACTACAGTTGACATTTGGTGGCCAACTGACAGCTATAAACTACAGTTGACACTTGATGCACAACTGACAGCAATAACCCACAGTTGACACTTGGTGCACAATGTACGGCCATGCTCTATAGTTTACACCTTCACTGACAGATGGAATCGGGCACCTGGCACTTCATCTGCATGAACATCCGGGACAGTCAGGACCCGCCGGTGATGGCGCTCTACGTCACTGAGATGATCGGCCTGCCGCCGTCAGAGGTCAGCACTACAGTTCTCCAACCCACCACCCCTGGGGTGCCACCGTCGCACTGTAAGTACACCTGTACACAGTCAAAGACCTTATAACATTAAGATGGCTCACTCCCTGTCTCTCCCATCCGTCGCAGTGTAAGTACACCTGTACACAGTCAAAGGTAATGTAAATTTTGCAGTGCCATCTTTTCGTGAGTTTGATCAACCCGGGCTGCTGGCTGGTGTTTCACATGTAAACACATAGGACTACAAAGCGAGAGGGTGAGTTTAAAATAAAAAAAGAGAGATTGCCTGTCATTTGGATTTGACCAATTGTAATAATGACGGGACTCGGCCACATTACTAGTCTCCACAGGTGTGTTCTGACAACTGTCTGTCAGTTCTCACTTGTCGTTACTCTCAATAACTCATAAGGAAGAAAGGAAGACAAGTAGCACAAAATTGACAGTGAAGAAATTGTGCTTTATTGGCATCAACTCCTGTTCACCTACCGCCGACCTATCACCCGCACTCCTTACTTACTGCCCACACAGATCCTCATGACTATTGCTGGTGTATATTAGAATCCGTGCCTACAGCAAATTGAACCTGGGTCCAATGGTTGTTGCACACAGCTCAGTGTCTTTGGAATAGATGTTGCTCGTTTGAGGATAGAAAGTGGAGTTGGCTCTAGGAGTGCTTCTCCCAGATGTTTCATCTGGGGTCGGTGTGTCAGGTACAGGGAATGCAGGTGACTGGGCTCACACAGCCAGCCAATCAGACACCCTCTACACCCTGGGTGGGCAATGCCCTAATAGGGGGCAGCTGTCACTCAACCCCAGCTGCAGGTGGTGTCCATAATGCATGCAGGATGGCTTGGTGTGCTTGTCCATCGGTCCCATGGCAACAGGTAGTTGCAGCCAGTTACAACAAACATATATCAATGCTTCTCTCCCCCAATGCACTCTTTCTGGTGCATGAAGGGAACATTAAAAAAAATTATTATTAACTGTCTCTTAAGTATGAACATCACATCACAATCTCGGTCGCTATGTGTTATCACATTTCCACATAGGCGCTTATGTCACAAAGCGAGTGGGGCACCCATTGCTTCTCTGTTACCTAATCCTAGTCCCCACTCCGTCGTCCGAGAATAATAATGTTCTTTGCCAATATATAAATCCTAACCGAAAATCTGTATATTTTTACACGATGTTGTGCCTACTGCCTGGTCCCCACCTCCCTCCGTCCCGCCCTCCCTCATCAGGTTGGGGAAACACCTGGATTGAGGGTTTGTTGATTCAACCAGTTCCGTTGATGTAATTCAGTATGGGCTAAATCCAAGCATCAGTTCCGTTGCCCCTCCACCTCTCCCCTGCCCCTCCACCTCTCCACCCCACCCACCCCCACCACCATGCACACATTCTGTGTGGTGGGGGTTGATGGTGTGTGTGGTTGGGGAGTAGGCGGGTATGGTATGGGTGTTAGTGTGTGTGGTGGGTGTGTAGGGTGTGTGTGGTGGAGGTGTAGGTGGTTTGTGGTGGAGTTGTAGGGGTCTTGCAGAGTGGCATCTGACAATCTTTAGCATCCCTAAACCCCCACCACACGCCTACACCCTCACCACAGCCCTAAACCTCCACCACACACACCTAAACCCTCGATCACATGCCTACACCCCCACCACATCCCTAAACCCCACCACACCCCCAACCACACACCCACACTCCCACCACAGACACACCACACCTACAACACCACCACACACCAACAACCTCACCACACACACCTACACACACCTACACCTCAACCATACACCTACACCCCCACGACACACACACACCTCACACTTAAACCCCCAGCATGCACACCCACCACATACCTACACCACCAACACACATACTTACACCCCCACCACATCCCTAAACCCCCACCATATCCCTAAACCCCCACTCACACCTACCAAGCGACAGCAGGGTTTCTTCTGACACTCCAATGCTATCAAAATGATCAAACCCCCACCTGGTGCGCTGTCTGTTCTCTTGATTACACAGTACATGCTGAGTGAGCCATCTTAGTGTTATAAGGTCTTTGACACAGTGTGGTTCTCAAAATGCTTGTTTTATTTAACGACGCCTCTAGAGCACATTGATGTTTGTATCATCGAGTGTTGGACTTCAAACATATGGTCATTCTGACATATTTCTTTGGAGGAAACCTGCTTCCGCCACATAGGCTACTCTTTCCGATAAGCACCAAGTGGTCTTTTATATGCACTTTCCCATGGACAGGACAGCACATACCACACATCCTTTGATGAACCAGTTGTGGGCCACAGGCTGGAACTATTCACTGTTTAGATCAATTCTATTATATATGAGTGTGATGCTGTCCTGTCTGTGAGAAAGTGCATACAAAAGACTCCTTGCTGCTTATCATAAAGAGTAGCCTATATGGCGGCAATGGGTTTCCTCCAAAGAACTATGTCAGAATGACCATATGTTGTTGTTTTTTCTTGAAGATTTATACTGCCTATCATGGATAAGTCTGAATAGACTTGTTTTCACGATTAGACAGTTTGTCGATAGAAAGCCTGAGCCTACACTTTTACCGACCCAAGGGATTTTTAACTTCTCACACCACATAGTCATGGTATGAGAGCAACTGGCCTTTGATGTCACTGTAAGTTCTACACAGCGGTGGAACTCCAAATTGGCAGAGGTGGGGGCATGGGGAATCGAACCACCGACCTTCAGATTAGGAGTCTGACCTAGAAAAAAGTCAGACACTCTAACCACTCCGCCACAGAGAACACCAGGATGTTTGATGTCCAATAGCCGATGATTGGAAAATCAATGTGCTCTGGAGGCATCATTAATTAAAACAAGCTTTACTTTTTACTACACTGCCAAGATCTAATTCTGTTATTTATCAGCTTGCTAAAATTGAAAACAGCGAATGAGCGGTAGTTACTGTCAACATCACAGACTTTATAAAACAAAATCAGCCACCAAATAAAAGCACAGATCGACTATTCACTGCTTCATATCAAATTCAATTATTTAATCACGTGGCTATTCAGCGCTAAGATCAAATTATGTTATTTATTAGCGTGAACTACTGACTGAGGCTTGTTGCCAGTGAGCCAGTACAAGCGCGCCCATGTGAGTTCAAAATGCACTGTTTATGCGAGAAGGGTCCACAGCGAGGAAAGGAGGAAAAACGGGTGACCACTGTCCCATATTGAGCATACCCTTGCAGGAATAGTTTCCCATTCTTTAAGTCCTGACATTGTGTGATTTAAACAGAAGTCGATGTAGATAAATTTTAAATATACTTCAAGCACTTTAATCTGTGCAAAAGATACATATATATTTGTAACTATGTCTGACCAAGAAACTACTAAAAAAATAATGGAATCTTTTAATAATTTGAGCCAATCATAGCTGTTCTTTTCGATTGCAAATGGCCACCCCTTATGGGGGCCGCCATTTGCAATAAAAAAAAGAACACAACACATGATTATGATAATTGAAATAAATATCATTTTATAGTTATAACAAAATTAATGTTTATTGTCAAGTATTTCTGTTCTATAATCTATCAATAACATGGAAAACTAATCTACTTCACTGAGTTCTCACGAAGACGAGAAGAGGGAAGTCTATTTCCGGCAAGTTGAAACGGGCTCAAACGAGTTCAAACGTGGCTGGTTGTCCCGCTCCTTCCAGCGATGAATATGCTTATGGTTTATGCTGATGGGAGTTGTCTGCTATTATCGCTCAGTTTCAAAGTTCTCTATCAAAACAATGTTGTTGAAATATGCATGGGGCATGCCGATTTTGAGAATCTATTACTAATTTAATTGATGCCTAAAATCAAATAATTAACACTTTAGTCTGGCTCACTGAGTTCTCACAAACACAAGGAGAGTCAGGTTTATTTCCTGTGAGCAAAGAAGCGGTGCTTGTGTAAGTTCAAATGCACTGGGATGAGTTTGAATGTGCTCAAGCAAGTTCAAAAGCGTTGGGGTGGCTTCCTCATTGTCGTGCTGTTTATGCCTATGACTTCTCATTTCTACGTAGTTACATTTGCGCATGCGTCCGCCCTGAACTTTTTGCTGTCGCATCGTGCATCACGTACCCTGTGCCCTGTTCCCTGTTCCCTGTATCCTGTTCCCTGTGACCTGTATCCTGTGCCCTGTGACCTAAGCCATGAGCCCTGTGACCTGCAACATGTGCCCTGTGACCTGCAACCTGTGCCATGTGCCCTGCAACATGTGCCCTGTGCCCTGCAACCCGAGCCCTGTGCCCTGTGCCCTGCGCCCTGTGACCTACAACATGTGCCCTGTGCCCTGCAATATGTGCCCTGTGCCCTGTGCCCTGCAACCTGTGCCATGTGCCCTGTGACCTTCAACATGTGCCCTGTGCCCTGCAACCTGTGCCATGTGCCCTGTGACCTGCAACATGTGCCCTGTGCACTGTGCCCTGCAACCCGAGCCCTGTGCCCTGCAACCTGTGCCATGTGCTCTGTGACCTGCAACATGTGCCCTGTGCCCTGCAACATGTGCCCCGTGACCTGTGACCTGTGACCTGTTGTTGCATTACAGACCTTGAACTGACATCGCGCACCCTGACGCTGGGGAAGCAGAGTGGACCCGGCAACGTGAACCCGTTCCTGGGCGAGCTGGACGAGGTGCGACACGCTCCACTGAATACGCGCTCTTTGTCCGCCCCTCTCCTCCTCTCCCTCCTCTTAAAGCTGCACTATCTGTTGGAAATGTCAAAGTTTTCAAAACCAAAATATTTAACCTACATTTGTTAGTACATATCTAATGCAGATACTGGTGCAGTTATTAAAGTTAAATAGTCTGTTGAAAATATCAAAGTTTTCAAAACCAAAATATTTAACTAACATTTGATCCTACATATCTAATGCAGATACTATTGCAGTTATTAAAGTTAAATAGTCTGTTGAAAATATCAAAGTTTTCAAGAAAAAAAATATTTAACCTATATTTGATCCTACATATCTAACTCAGATACTGGTGCAGTTATTAAAGTTAAATAGTCTGTTGAAAATATCAAAGTTTTCAAAACCAAAATATTTAACTTACATTTGATCCTACATATCTAATGCAGATACTGGTGCAGTTATTAAAGTTAAATAGTCTGTTGAAAACATCAAAGTTTTCAAAACCAAAATATTTAACCTACATTTGATCCTACATATCTAATGCAGATACTGGTGCAGTTATTAAAATTAAATAGTCTGTTGAAAACATCAAAGTTTTCAAAACCAAAATATTTAACTTACATTTGATCCTACATATCTAATGCAGATACTGGTGCAGTTATTAAAATTAAATAGTCTGTTGAAAACATCAAAGTTTTCAAAACCAAAATATTTAACCTTCATTTGATCCTACGTATCTAATTCGGAGACTGGTGCAGTTATTAAAATTAAATAGTCTGTTGAAAACATCAAAGTTTTCAAAACCAAAATATTTAACCTTCATTTGATCCTACGTATCTAATTCGGAGACTCGTGCAGTTATTAAAATTACAAAGCCTGGTGTAAACATCACATTTGTCAAAGCTAAAATATTTAACCTAGATTCGATCTTATGTATTTAACTGAGAGACTGGGTGCTTGATGGTGGTGAAAGCTACATAGTCCCATGTAAACATAACACTTTACAAAATCAAAATATTTAACCCAGATTCGATTTTACGTATCTAACCAAAATAGTGATGCAATTATTAAAGTTGAATAGTTCAATGAAAACATTTTTTTTCTTTTTTTAATTTCTTTTTATTGAGGCTGTATTTATTCTGTCCATAGCATATAAGCTCGGGTACCCAGGCTTGTTTTCAATGCTGGCCAGTTGTAGTGTTGGTGTTATCTTACTACAAAGTAGGTGCTGATAAGTTATTTGATTTCCTGCATTTCAGTAGCAGACGCTAATTAAATAAACAAGAAATTGAACATAGATTCGATTCTACATATTCAACTTGGATACTGGTGCAACTATTAAAGTTGCATAGTCCGAATAAAATATGCAAACCTAGATGTGATCTTAAGTATCTAACTAAGACAGTGTAGTGGTCTGCACTGACCTCTCAGGCAAGGAGCCGCATAGACAGGTAGGCGTGGGTAGTGTGTTGATATCAGGGAGCCTAGGTGGTGTAATGGTTAGCACACTGGCACAATGCAAAGAGATGTGGGTTCGATTCCTGCTCAAGGCGCAATATTTCCCATTTTCATCACCCCCACGACACTGGTTGTCGTGACCATGATGCTGTACAAGCTACAGCTAGTTGTTGAACCTACCCTGTGTATGTAAATGTGTTGCATTGCCTGTATGTATGTAATTGTAAGCATTAAAAGACTTACACCCCCACGCAATAGTGATGCAATTATTAAAGTTGAATAGTTCAATGAAAACATCTAATCAAATCAAAAAGAAATTTAACATAGATTCGATTCTACATTTCCAACTTAGACACTGGGTCAGTTATTAAAGTTGAATAGCCCGATGAAAACATGCAATTTTTCAATACCAAAATATTTCCCCTAAGTTCCGTTCTACATATCCAACTTAGATACTGGTGGAGCTTGTAAGCATTTGTCGCCACATAGAAGGGAATACCGAGGAAATTGAATAGAACCTGTTACTGCAGAAGCCTATGGTGGCAGAGTTGCTGCATAGAAAGGAATAATACACACATTTTGCAGAACCTGTTATCGCTAAAGCCGTTGGTGTCAGAACTTTTGCGTAAATTAATTTGTGCGCGTTTCCACTTTAACTATCTCAAAAGTTGGCCATTTAAAATAAAAGTTGCGTCAACCTAAAAGTAAAGTAGAATATGCCGATAAATGCAATGTGTGTACCTTAATAAATGGCAGAACCTCAAAGCTATGGAACTATGCAGCTTTTAACCTTGACCTTTATTAGTCGTCGCTATCCTGTTCTAATCACACTCCCCCCCCCCCCCCCCCCTGTTGCTTGCAGCTGCACTTCTTCCAGGGAGAGCTGAGTGAAGACGACATCTGGGCGCTCATGGTTCAGAGTTACTACTAGGCTGCTTCGCTGCAAATCACTGCAAAGCCAGGCTGCTCATTGTGCATGCGCCACGTGACCTGCGTGACGTCACATGGTCTTCCTTCCGCTCGGTGGCTCTACTTCTTGGTGAAAAGTGTCAGGGTTGCATAGTTCGATGGTTTTGAGTTCCTTAAATTTTTCTGAGATAAATCTACTAAGCGGATTGTTATATTCTACGTTACTTTAGTTTGCGGTAACTTTCATTTTAAATGGCTAACTTTTTAATATTTGAAGTATAGACATTTCAAATTAGTTTCAGCGAGCACACCAAAACTCTGACACCATAGGCTTTTCTGCAGTAACAGATTCTATTAAATTGAATCAGTATTCCCTTCTATGTAGCAATGCATGCTCAATAAGTGCATTCATATCTAAGTTAGATATGTAGAATCAAATCTAAATAATAGACGAGATCACCATTCTGACTGCGCACGTTGGCAGCAAAGCAAATGCATACATCCATTCAGTTTGCCAATACGCGTATGGCAAAACTCCCATTTTATTAAAAATTAGTAGAAATACATAACAATTTGGCATAAACAGGTATGCAATATAATGATCTGATGAATATAACTAAGACAAAACTAGCCATAGTTAAACATTTTGAGCTTAGAAACAAAACAATCAGTCACTTTAAGGCTGATATCCACATCACTATTATTGATTCTTGTTCTAAATATTAAAATCCCAAATGTGTCAACAGACACTTGTTTCAGAGAAATATATAACCAATATATGATTAACCCTACTAATTTTCTAGTTCTACATATGTCATTAACCATAGGATATAAATAAAAACATGAATAAAATAAGTAATACTGACTCTGGCTATGGCTCTAACACTAGTCTGAGTGCCCAGATTTCTCCAAATCTAAATGCACATGGCATTAGCTGTGCTGATTATACTGATGTAAATGCAATGCTGGATAAAAGATTAATATCTTAATTTATTAGATATATTTTTTAGTTGGTATTCTATGTATGAAACAAGAGCTGAGATGAGCTGAAGCTAGCACATATCATACCTGCACCCAGCGTATTAGCATGTGCCATGTGCTTATCGCAGGTTTGTTTTTCTTCCACGCATCCCACAATGCACCGCGCCGCTGGAATGGCGATGTAGTCTATTGCTTTGGTTTTGAAAATGTGATGCTTCATCGGACATCGGACTATGCAGCTTTGATAGGCGATGTATCTAGCAGCCATATTTGTATAAGCACTCAGCCGTTGTCAGGGGCGTAGCTAGACCGTTAACGATGTGTACTCCTAATTTGTCAGGGGGTTTAGGGGGCCGCTTAAGCTTAAGCTGGCGGATTTTACACATTTTAGACTTGAGTTTTCGACACTCTGGACTACTACATGCCTCCTGTCTCTCTTTATTATTTAAAAATTATTTTTGTTGTTGACAAAACGATGTGGACGTTTTGCCGTACCTGCGTATGCCTAGCTACGCCCCTGGTTGTGATGGTCACCCTTCCCAGTAGTTTCTCCCGCAGCCCTTTTCCTGTGACACGGCTGCTGAACAACCCATTAGAAAAATTGTCGGAAGGCTGGGTTATGCAAATAACCACATGATTTTTGCAATCTACTGTGCTAAATATATAGGTCAAATGCTTATCTATCATAGCCTGCTATGTTTGGAGTGAAGAATATATTACATCATTTAGATTAATAGGCTTTAAAAGTCAAATCGAGAGCATTCAATGGCCACCATGTTTGCATTCTCTCTAACTATACTTCGATATATGAGGAGTTCAGGTGCAAAACCCTGTAAATGCCATTCCAAACATTGAATTAAAATAAAATATGTTCACCTGAAGGTAATTTTAATTCTCACTAATTTCACTTTTCTTGTCACGAAATGGCTATGGAGCAATGACAAAAATATGAATATTAAAAAAATGAAATTTTTGAAGGTTTAGCTCCAATGTTTATCTCAATTTTTGGATTGGTGTTTATAGCGTTTTGCGCCTGAACTCCTCATATATAAACACTTTCTTAATTTTTGGTCACGGCCCTGCTTGGACTTATAATAATATATCACCGGTTAAATTTTGATATTTCTTCTGGGTAGAATTTGTTGAAGCAGTGAAAATTAAGTAGATCACATTACTCAATCTTCAAAGGATCTTTATTCAGATCTGAACTTTCATAGCCGAATGAGTAGAAGATTTAGTCATGGGTTCGATCCCAAGCCGAGTCAAACCAAAGACTTACACAACATATAATTGCATTACTAGGATAGAGAAAGGAGCAGTGGAATTAGGAAGACCAATTGTCACGTGATTGAAATTTTCCCCATTTAATCAAAAATATGATAAGAAATAACGAACCACAGTAAGACCAATTAAACCATATTTTCCAAGATATTGTAATTTTGTTTATGAATATCTCAACACATCGACTTAAGAAAATCGTCAGCCAAAAAGAAAAGAGAAAAGTAATCCAACAATACTTTATCCAGATATATTTTATTATAATGGTACAATACAGTGTTATTTCAGACAGTTCTATTGCCTAGTATCTGACATGTAGACTCACTTGTATACAGTAATAAACTGATGCTATACCCAATGAATGTTAGTTCATCGTTATATTGTATGTAACTTCTATTAACCTTTCTTTGCCCGTCACAAATCTGGCTTACAGTGACACAATGAAACTACTTAACTAATTGCATGACTAATTAGCTAATTATCTGAATCTTCCTTAATGACCATAATGTTCCCACAACTAGGCGACGAGACTACTAGGTCACCAGTTCATTAGGTTATTAGATCATCAGGGAAGTATGGCACTATTCCCCTAGTTGACCAGGTTTCTAGGTCCCCAGTTCACAATGTGGATAGGTCACTAGTTCACAATATTGCAAGGTCACTAGTTCATCACGTAGTTAGTTCATTAGTTCATACATTACTAGTTCCCCAGGTTACTATGCTACTAATTGACCAGGTTACTAGATCACTATTGCACTATGGCACTCCCTAGTTGACCAGGTCACTAGTTCACTAGCTCGCCGAGTTCCCAGTTCAGTAGTTGACCAGGTTTCTATGTTACCAATTTACCAGGTTACTAGTTCACTAGTTGACCTAGTTCTCAGTTCACTAGTTGACCAGGTTAGTATGTTACTAGTTGGCCAGGTCACTACACACCCCACCCACACAACCACAACCAAACCAACACACAACCACCACACTAGTTGACCAGGTCTCTACTGTGTCAATCGTAGACCAGGTCACTAGTTTACTAGTTTACAAGGTTACGATGTCACTAATTGACCCAGTCACTAGTTCACTAGTTGACCAGTTTACTATTTCCCTAGTTGACCAGGTTATCAGTTTACTAGTTGACCAGGTTACTACATCACTTGTTGACCAGGTTACTAGTGGACTAATTTACCAGATTACTATATCACTAGTTGACCAGGTTACCAGTTCACTAGTTGACCAGCTTACTATATCACTAGTTGACCAGGTTACTATATCACCAATTGACCAGGTGACTAGTTGACTAGCTGACCAGGTTACTTTGTTACCAGTTTACCAGGTTACTTTGTTACCAGTTTACCAGGTTACTAGTTCACTAGTTTACCAGGTCACTAGTTGACCAGGTCACTAGTTGACAACTTTCTATAGCACTAGGTCATTAATTCACCAGGTTTCTGTGGTGCTAGGTCACCAGACCACTATCTTAATAGGCCACCAAATCACGCTGCCACTCGGTTTGCCAGGTTAGTATAAAACTAGGTTAGTATGCCAATAGGTCAACAGGTCACTGGGTCAGTAGGTAAGCAGACGATCAGGGCAATGGAAGGCGCATGTCTCGAAGCGCAAGCATCTCGTGGTAGGAGAGTGTCCGGTCGTACACAAACATCTGAAAGTAGTGACAAGAAGCACATCGATAGCAATCACTAACTAGTTACACAGATAATATATAAACCCTTTGTATCTAAGACGAGAACCGTCTGAAGTGATGAGATGTAAATGAAGAGCTCTTTTCCAAAACTCGATAAGCGCCAATCCCAAAAATGAGCTTGCAACGCCAATGCAAAGCTCGTAGCTCGTGCTTTGAAAAAGAGCTCTTCATCTTCCGACGCGAGTGATGTTTTTAGGCTATGCAGGTACCGAGGAGCGCCGGAGGTGGCGCCACCAGTCATGAACATGAAGGAGGCAGTACAGTATATAGTGTAATAATAATAATAATACACACAATAATAATAATAAGGAAATAATTCCCTTCCGTGCCTTTATACTGGCATAATGCATTATACATCACATATATGAAGAGTTCTTTATATATATATAGGAAGAGCTCTTTTCCAAAGCATGAGCTACGAGGTTGGCATTGGCATTGCAAGCTCATTTTTGGGATTGGCGCTTATCACGTTTTGGAAAGCTCTTCAAATTGTCCTACATTTTGCTCGATATTGATAAGGGGTTTGGTTCTGTTCTAGGGTTCCTTCACCTGTTCGCATTAAAATCTATAGTTTCCATGATAATTATTACAAAACATGTGTACAATTTGAGACCAAAGTAACAATATTTGCACTATTTTGATTTTCCTCGACTGATGCATTTAATAGATTCTGTCGTGAAATATAAATTAAGAAAAGTTTATGTAATTGTTTGTTTGATTCTCGGAGTTTTACATCCAGGCAACATCTAAGGTCATCTCAGGACGAGTACCGAATAACCAGAGTGATTTGGTTGCCATGAGTGTGTCACACTACACACTCATGGCAACTTTACAGACCAGACGGGATGGCCGAATGAGTTAGGGTGTCCGTCTCCCGTGTTGGTAGATCGTGGGGTCGTGGGTTCGAACCCTGGTCGAGTCAAACCAATGACTTAAAAATTGACATGTGTTGCTTCCTAGCCTGGCGCTCGGCATTATGAGGATAGGTTGCCTCAGTGTCAGGATAATGTGACTAAGGGGGTATCAGGTCATGGTGCTGGCGACCGGGTCTTCCAGTGGGGCAGCACTATAAAGTCACCATGAGTGTGCACTGTCACAAGTCGATACCCGTCCTTATATGACCTTAGATGTTGCTAGGACGTAAAACAACAACAAACGAACAACAACCAACTTTATAGTACTGCCCCAATGGGAAACCAAGCCCCTGGAACCATGACTCGGTATCCCACTCAGTCACATTATCCTGACACTGAGCGAACCCATCCTTGTCCCACCCGAATAATGACGAGTGCCAGGCTAGGAAGCGACAAGCATCAATTTTGTTAGTCATTGGTGTGATTCGACTGGGAATCGAACTCCCGACCTTTCACACGGGAAGCCTGCGCTCTACCGATTCCGTCACTGTGTCTGGTGTTTGATGTAATAAATGCAGGGATGGATACTACATCATGTCTGTACTTGTTAAGGTATTAAGTGAAAATCACCTTCACTTATTTTAATTTATTCGCCTTATACGTAATTAAATAATTAAATTACAAGTAGAACGATACATTACAAATTCTTACAGTCCTCTAATAAAACAGCACATGGTGTTTCTCTCTCATTTTTAAATCATTGACATCGTCCAAATTATCTTTGAAGACATTTTCAGAATTTGTAGACATTGTTCTCAAGGAGCATCCAGAAGAGTTAGAGGTTTTCAGAAACCAGACGGACTTGGAACAGATGACAATCGTTAGCCTCATCGAAGTCAGCAAGAAGAAAAAGAAGATTTCTGATTTAAGTGGAATGTGACGGAGAGTCTACTAGTTTCTCTCGTCACCCTCTATTGTATTTGTATGGTTCCTACAAAGCATCTCACAGTGGTCTGAAGGAAGGAATTAGTCTGGCCGCCATTTTACAAATAGAAGAGACTAGTATTGCAGGTTCTTTTTTCTTGAAAATGTATGCTGCCTATCATCGATAAGTCTGAACAGTTTTGTTTTCACCATTAGAGAGTTGGTCGATAGAAAGCCCAAGCTTACACTTTTACCGACGCATGAGATTTTTAACCTCCCACACCACATAGACATCCTATGAGAGCAACTGGCCTTTGATAAGGCTGTAAGTTATACACAGCGGTGGAAATCCAAATTGGGCGAGGTGATTGCATGGGGAATTGAACCATCAACCTTGAGATTAGGAGTCTAACCTAGAAAGAAGTCTGACATAGAGACGCCACAGAGAACGCCACAAGGTTGCACAACTAGAAAGTGTTGATGCTCACATCGTCAATGTGTCCTTTGAAGAAGTGCGGCTCGTCGATGCCCTCGATGACCTGTGCCTGCTTCCCGATATACAAGCCGCGGTTTGTGAGGGTCAGCTCTGTCAATGCAAAGCAACGTCAGTTAGATGGGTTGAGGGCTGGGGTTGGGTGGTGGTGGTTGGTGCAGGGGCAGATCCAGGGGTTGCACGGTGGACAGTACACAAAGCACTGGGTGGGAATGGGAAGGGATGGGGCCTCCATCGGGTAAAACTTGTTCGAAAACATATGTCCAAAATGATGGGATTTCATGGCACCTGAGAGGAATCTTTTTTTTTGGTATAACAGACATGTGAATGGTGTAAAGCTTTAGCTCTACCGGAGTTCAAGCTCACAAGGACAGTAATTTATGCATGGCATACATTGTGCATTTATTATCAGTATTCGCCGACCCTACACTGTCACTAGAAAATGTGGTTTCTTTTAGCTGCCAGGGTGGGGGTTATGGTATGCAGGTATTGCAGGTATAGCAATACCTCAGGGAGTTTGACGCCCTTGCCCTGCAGAGTTGTAAACCACTGCCTTGTGGAACCGAAGGCTAAGGGAGCAAACCCTAAACAGAAAACCATGTCACTGTGGCAGCATTAAGGGCGGTTGATGTATGGAACTCCCAACCAGCCACTGCAGGGACAAATAGTTTTGTGCCTGTCTTGACATGTTCTTCCCGGTGTGAAACCTCTATTTGCTCCCCGAGAGAGTGCCTCTGGTAACTTGCAAAAGCCAGCAGCACTTCAACACTTTTGCAGGCAGCTTTCATGAAATGTAGCTGAGAGACATTAAGACCGACTCATGGACGCAACTCTCACAGCAGAGAGCTAAATGGAGAGCGGCATTCAAGTAATGAAAGCAGTCTTTGTCGCATCGCGACCGACAGAATGATGATGATGATGATGGGGGGGGGGCATGTTCACTCTTTGCCTCCCCCTAGATCCGCCCCTGTGGGGGTTGGGTTTGTTACATCAACTGTGGTTATATCAGAAGGACGGGTCACCTATCTAGAAAATGGGAAATATTGCGTCTAGAATGGGACTCGAACCCACATCTCATTGCATTCCGGGCTAGTGTGGTAACCATTACACCACCTAGGATCCCTGATATTCCCACACTACCCGCGTCTACCTGTCTGTCAATGTGGCTCCTTGCCTGAGAGGTCAGTGCAGACTACTACAGTACTAATGAAATTCAACTATTACTTACCCACTATTGTTTGGTAGCTTAGCTATAAGCAAGTATTAGGATGTCTATGGCACCTTGTATTCTTAGGTGGTCACCCATCCAAGGACTGATGAGTTTCAACTAATACTTACCCACTATTCATTTGGTAGCCTAACTAAAAGCAAGTGTTAGGATGTCTATGACACCTTGTATCCCTAGACCGTCACCGATCCAAGTACTGATAAGTTTCAACTATTACTTACCCACTAGTGATTTGGTAGCCTAGCTATAACTTATAAGCAAGTATTAGGATGTCTATGGTACCTTGAGTACTAAGGTGGTCACCCATCCAATTACTGATGAATTTCTACTATTACCTACCCACTATTGATTTGGTAGCCTAGCTATAAGTAAGTATTAGGATGTATATGGCACATTGTATTCTTAGGTGGTCACCCATCCAAGTACTGATGAATTTCAACTATTACTTACCCACTATTGACTTGGTAGCCTAGCTATAAGTAAGTATTAGGATGTCTATGGCACCTTGTATTCTTAGACGGTCACCCATCCAAGTACTGATGATGTTCAACTATTACTTACCCACTATTGACTTGGTAGCCTAACTATAAGCAAGTATTAGGATGTCTAGGACACCTTGAATACCAGGGCAGTCACTCATCCAAGTACTGATGAGGCTCAAGTATACCTATCGACTGCTGATATGTACTGCTATTACACTATATCAGGATGTTTATGGCGCCTTCTATTCTCAGGTGGTCATCTATCTACTGACACGGCTAAATCAATTCTATCAATTATTAATAAAACTTTTCTTTTTCTATGGGAATTTGTTTCCCTTGACCACAAATATATGATTGTGAGCTTTCTAATTTAATGAGTGTCTATTGGCACATAATTGATTGTCTGCTTTTACATGTAAAAGCGATGGTTTGAACAAAAAACAAACATTTCTCGCCGTGAATATGGCCTGTGCTGCCGACACGGCTTAAAGCAACCATGAATCAATCAATCACACTGACACGGCTCAATGTTACCCAACTTCAGTTATCGTAGATGTTCATAGTTATATGGACAGATACCAAGATGTATTATACAAGGCTGAACTGACAATTATACTTCATGCGCACCATTAAGCGAATCAATCCCGGTCAGTTCGAGACTGGCCTCTGGTTCGAAGTTCTCAAGGTCATTGATGTCGAGAGTCATCAGTGGAGTTTCACGCAGTCCATCAAGGGTGAAGACCACGAAGGACCACTCGTCCAGCGGCATCTGCAGCAAAGATGACAAAGTCCTAGTTATAATACCGCATAATACATAGAACCTGCCTGACAACCAGCACTATGAACATACCTGACCGGTCTTCTCACAACAGGAACTTGGCAGCCATGTTGCGTAATTTCTAAGCAACCACATTGATAGGCTATTAGTTAATACTTCAGGCCACGATCAGAACCTCTAATAAAACAAGCATAATTAATTAAGGACCAATGCTAGCATTAGACGATGCAGCTTTTATCTAAATAATAATGTTCCAAGAAATAAACAACAAAGTAAGCAAATAGGATAATTGCAAATAATAATATTATAACCATAAGTGGATGACCTACTTTCAGCGTTAACTGCAAATCAAGGTTAAAGAAGCTGGATACAGCCAAGGACGGCTCTCCTACATATCTTTGCACAGGTTTCCTCTTTACATAGCCAAACAAAGCGCTTGGAGAGTGATAGCAAACGCAAAGGTGTCACAATGCAGTTTTCACATTTCCTAGCAAGTTTGTACAAACGGCTTTTAACGTAAGTTTAAATAATGTTTAGGGGGATGAACAATTAATTCATCGTTCGCTCGGGACGCAAAAGAAAAAAATAACCATCAACTATGAAACTGGACGGGGTGGCCGAATACGTAGAACGCAGGCTTCCCGTGCGGAAGGTCGGGAGTTCGAGTCTCAGCCGGGTCAAACCAATGACTTACAAAATTGATAGTTGTCGCTACCTAGCCTTGTGCACAGCATTGATAGGATAGGACAAGGACTGGTTAGCACAGTACCAGGATAATGTGACTGTGTGGGATATCAGGTCATGGTGCTGCATGGTGGCCTGTTCTCCGAGTGGGGCAGCACTATAAACTCGTTATGAGTGTGTACTCTCGCAAGTCGGTACCCATTCTGATAGGACCTTAGATGTTGTCATGACGTAAAACTCCAACAACCAACCAAACCAACCGGCGGCCTTGTCTCCCATTGGAGCAGCACTATAAAGTCGCCATGAGTGTGCACTGTCACAATTGATTGATTGATTGGTGGTTGCTTTACGCCGTGTCGGCAGAATATGCCATATTCACGGCGAGAAATGTTTGTTTTTTGTTCAAACCATCGCTTTTACATGTAAAAGCAGATTATCAATTCACCTCTCCCCTATGACGTCACAAGTTCGTACCCTTCCTGATATGACTATAGATGTTGGTAGGACATAAACAACAACACACACCCACTCCCATCCCACCCCAACCCCCCTTCACCCCCTACAGCCATCTAGGCATGCAGCCAATCAGTCACCTTCAGTGAGACATGGCTACGTACATTGTGGAACTATCACCAACATGACAGTGCACACTGTGCACTTACCGTTGTCTAGTTTGTGGCAACTGGTTCATCAAAGTCGGTGGTATGTGCTGTCGACCCCTCCACCCCTCCACCCCTCCACCCCTCCACACCACCCCTCCACACCACCACCCCTCCACCCCGCCACCCCGCCACCAAACCACCCCTCCACCCCTCCACCCCTCCACACCAACCCGCCACCCCTCCACGCCATACCACATCTCTTCCCTCCCTCTCCCCTCTCCCCTCTTCCCTCTCCCCTCTCCCTTAGCCCTCTCCCCTCTTCCCTCTCCCCTCTCCCCTCTTCCCTCTCCCCTCTGCCCTCTTCCATCTCCCCTTTCTCCTCTACCCCATAGAACCCTGGTCGAGTCAAACCAATGACTTAAAAATTGATACTTGTCGCTTCCTAACCAGATGCTTGGCATTATTAGGATAGGGCAAGGACTAGTTGGCTCGGGGTCACGATAATGTGACTAAGTCGGATATCAGGTCACGGTCATGCTGGCGGCCTGGTCTCCCAGTGGGAAATTGGTGCAGCACATATAAAGTCGCCATGAGTGGGCACTGTTACAAATCGGTACCCGTCCTGATATGACCTTAGAGATGTTGCAGGAGGTAAAATTCAAACAACCAGTGATCCACATCTGGTTCATCAAAGGCTGTGGTATGAGTTGTCCTGTCTGTGGGAAAGTGCATATCAGAGGCCCCTTGCTGCTTATCGGAAAGAGTAGCCTATGTGGTGGCAGCATGTTTCCTTCAAAGAACTATTTCAGAATGACCATATGTTTGACGTCCAATAGCCAATGATACGAAAATCAATGTGCTCTAGAGGCATCGGTAAATAAAACAAGCTTTACTCTTTAAACAAAATCTTTGTGGTGATGTGACCTCAGTCATGGAGCATTCGTCTAGAACATGACCTCATTCATGGATCATTCATCTAGAATATGACCTCACTACAACTGGCCAGCATTGAAAACAAGCCTGGGTACCCGGGCTTATATGCTATGGACAGTATAAATACCGACTCAATAAAAAAAAATTTTTTAAAAGAAGAAAGATTCAGGAAGTTCGATCAGGAGCATGACCTCATTGATAGCGTAATCTCGGAAGCATGACCTCGTTCATGCTCTAATATCAGGAGCATGACCTCATTCATAGTGTACTGTCAGAGACATGACCTCATTCATGCTGTACTATCAGGAGCATGACCTCATTCATGGTGTGATATCGAACACATGACCTCATTTATGGGGTCCTATCAGGAGCATGACATCATTCATGGTGTGCTATTGGAAACATGACCTCATCCATGGTGCATATGAGGAGCATGACCTGCATGCATGAATACATAACCAGGAACATGACCTCATTCAGGGTGAACTTATTTGAAACACACAGTTCAGTTATAAGGTCATGCCTTACACATGGTGCTCTTACAGGGCCATGTACTCACACAGGGTGTATTTAACAGGTCATGTCCTCAAACACAGCGCTGTTACTTGACCAAGAACTCTGTAGTCAGCGGGTCATGCACTCACACATGCTTTCGTCAGCGGGTCAGCGGGTCATGCACTCACACAGACTTTAGTCAGGTGGTCATATTCTCACAGGCTGCAGCTAGTGGGTCATGCACTCATACATGCTGCAATTAATGGATCATGAACTCGCACAGGCTGCTGTCCGCGGGTCATGCATTCACACAGGCTGCAGTTAATGTATCATGCGCTCACACAGGCTGCTGTCAGCGGGTCATGCATTCACACAGGCTGCAGTTAATGTATCATGCACTCACACAGGATGCTGTCAGCGGGTCATGCACTCGCACAGGCTGCATTTAGAGTGTCATGCACTCAGATAGGCTGTAATTAGCGGGTAATGCCCTCATAGTAAAATACATGCTACAGTCAGCGGGTCATGTACTCACACATGTTGCCGGATGAGGGTCATGCATTCACCCAGGCTGCAGTTAATGGATCATGCACTCACACATGATGTAGTCAGTGGGTCATGCACTCACAGAATCCTCAGTTAATGGGTCATGCACTCACACATGCTGCCGTCAGCGGGTCATGCACTCACCGGGGCCCTAATCTCGTACATGGTGTGGTTGACGACGACGGATGCCTTGATGGTTTGTGCCGGAATCCAAGGGTTGTTGATTTCCAGGTCACTCAGGATCTGGATCGTCGATAGGCCGCGTCCATAGGTCGACAACACCTGGCGGCAAACAGGGGAACCACAGGGAGTCTGTCAGCTCTGTGTTATAGTTAACTCTTTGGTAAAATTAATGTATTCTCCATAGGTCACCAGCACCTGGTGGCAAACAGGGGAACCACAGGGAGTCAGTCAGCTCTGTGTTGTAGTTATCTCTTTGGTAAAATTAATGTATTCTCCATAGGTCAACAGCACCTTGTGGCAAACTGGATCTCACCACTAGCCACCCCGCTCTTAGTACTCCCTTTTAAGTATAGGCAGCAGACGGTGACTCCAGGTGGCACACCCGCGCCCATGTGCTGGTAGCCGCCCTTGTACCCACCTCCCCCCTCTGATGTCACTTCCGGCCCACCGCCCCCACCGACAGCACTTCACCACCAGACGCCGGACCGACAACACCACCTACCTTTTCGCACCGCCCCACCCGTAACCCTACTATAAGACAATTGACTTAATGGCATTGAGTGCCCCGATCCCACAGAGACTCAAACTCCCTACCCTTCATTTGACCTTGACCTCCATTGTACCTAATTAACTTGACCTATGTTATCCTGACTTCATTAAATAAACTCCCATACTAAGTAGTCCCGTGTCGTGTCAGGAATTTTGTGGTGCCCATCTAACTTTTTTTTTTTAAATTAAAGCTGCATGGTCCGATCAAAACATAAAAATTTCAAAACAAAAACAATTATCTAGATTTTATTCTGCATATCTAACTTAGATACTGATGTACTTATTAAACATTCGTCATCACATATAAGGGAACACTTAGTCAATTTAATAGAACCTGTTACTGCATGAGCCTATGGTGTTAGAGTTTTGGCATGCTTGCCAAAATGAATTTTGCACATTTGCACTTCAAATATCTCAAAAGTTAGCCATTTAAAATAAAAGTTACTTCACTCTAATGTAAGGTAGATGATTATAATGATCAACCTAATATCGTTATCTGAGGAAATAACAGAAACTCAAAATCATCAGTCTATAGAACTTTGAAAAAAATAGGATAGAGGGGGTGTAATGACATCACAAGACAATTTTCAGTGGCCATATTGGATTACATACATACGGCTTGCAACTGCCGACACTGTGCTTATTTACTGATTTCTTGGTTTATTTATCACTGTTTTGAGAAGTTTGGCCTCAGAAGTTGGTCAGAAGTTGTTGCTAAAGTGCTGTAAGTAAACGCATTGGATGTAAACTGTCCAGAACCTCCCAGAACACAAGGAAACTCTGTTTTACTGCATCTGCATGCATTCACAACATGGCTAGGGAGGCTGCTCATAATCCAAGATGGCTGGCCACTGACCGTTGACTGCTGAGTGATGATGTCTCGTGCACTCCCTCTATAACCCATTTAGAAAAATGAAAAACAAGCATGCACGGGTGTGTGTGGGAGTGAGTGAGGGTGGGAGGGAGGGAGGGAGGATGGGAGGGAGGGAGGGTGGGAGGGAGGGAGGTTGGGTGTGTGGGAGGGAGGGAAGGAGGGGTGAGGGGAGGGGGGGGGTGAGGGGGGGGGGGGTACTCACGGTCATGGAGCCCCCTCCGGCGGCTGCTGGTCGCAGGACCCACATGGCGATGGTGAAGGATAGAAGGGGCGTGCCGTCGGGTCCCACGTCGCCGGCGTGTACGAGGTGCCAGCCCGGCACGTGGATGTAGGCGGCCAGCCCGTCCAGCTGCGCAGAATACCCGCGCACCGCCGTCACGGGGTCAAAGGTCAGGCCGTGAGCGCGTCCGTCGCGGTTGAATCCGGAGAGGTCCTCGACGTGGCGGTCGAACGAGTAATGGCAGGTGAGGTCTGGCGAGGGGAGATGAGGTCAGAGGAGGTCAGAGGAGGTCGGATTAGCTCTGGTGACGGGAGAGGTCAGACGTCGGGAGGTCAGAGGAGGTCAGAGGAGGTCAGAGGAGGTCAGATGAGGTCAGATGAGGTCAGATGAGGTCAGAGGAGGTCAGATGAGGTCAGAGGTCAGAAGAGGTCAAATACACGGAGGGAAAGACACAAAAAGACATATGCAGAAAACAACAACAAAAGAAGAACGCAGTAAAAAAAAAAATGACAACAAATCAGCCACAACTAAATAGCAACACAAATAATGGATTTAAAAATAGGCTAGACCAACATTGGGTGAATCATCCCCAATTCTATGGATATATGGCATCTATATATATGTTTTTGACAGCAACAACACAACATCACAACATCAAAACACCAACAAAACAATGACAGCACAACAATAAAATGACAACAAAACAACACCAAGCGACAACAAAAGGACAACAAAACGATGACAACAAAACGATGGCAACACAACAACAATGTTACAACAATATAAGAACATAACAACAATACAAAAAGAACCATGCAACAGCAAAGCAGCAGAACACCAACACAAGACACACCACAAACAATACAAACAATACAAACAATGCAAACACCACAAACAACACAATCAACACAAACACCACAAACTACACAAACACACGCAATAAACACCACACACCACAAACAACAAATCACAAACATCACAAGCATCACAAGCATCACAAGCATCACACATATCACAAGCATCACAAGCATCACAAGCATCACATATATCACAAACATCACAAACATCACAAGCATCACAAGCATCACCCACATCACAAGGATCACAAGCATCACACGCATCACACACATCACAAGCATCACAAACATCACAAAGATCACATATATCACAAACATCACAGTGATCACAGGCATCACAAGCATCACAAACATCACATGCATTACAATCATCACAATCATCACAAACATCAACAAGCATCACATATATAACAAACATCACAGGCATCACAGGCACCACAATCATCACACACATCACATGCATCACACACACATCACAAGCATCACAAGTATCACCCGCATCACAATCATCACAATCATCACAAACATCACAAGCATCACAAACATATCAAGCATAACAAGCATAACAAGCATCTCAGGCATGACACTCATCACACACCTCACAAACATCACAGGCATCACAAGCATCACAAGCATCACAAACATGATAAACATAACAAGCATTAGACACATCACATACATAACAAACATCACAGTCATCACAAACATCACAAGCATCACATACATCACAGACATCACAGACATCACATACATCACAATCATCACAAACACCACAAACACCACAAACACCACAGACACCACAAACACCACAAGCATCACACACATCACACACATCACATGCATCACATACACCACATACATCACACACATCACATACATCACAAACATCACAAACGTCACATACGTCACAAACCTCATAAACATAACAAATGCCACAGACATCACAAACATAACACACATCACAAACAGGACAAACAGGACAAACGAACAACACATATATTATTTGTTTAAACACAAACAACACAAACAACACCAACACAACATGACAAAACACCAACACAACACCAATATACACGCCTTCCCTGGCGGTGGCCACTCACGGTCAAATAGGAAGGTGTTGATGCCGTTGCACCGGTCGAAGGCGCAGCTGCAGTTCTTGTCGAAGTTGAACGTGTCGCCCGACGTCTGGCACGACCGCCACGACCGGCCGCTGCCCGCCGACGTATTGCAGCCACGCGTCAGCGTGAAGAATCCAAAGTCCTGGTCTTTGGGCCGTCATGGGAGTAACGGGCAAAGGGCGGGGACAGGGAGTGAGGAACAACAACAAAAGTTTGTTTTATTTAACGGCGACTCTAGAGCACATTGATTTTTATCATCGGCTATCGGAAGTCAAACATATGGTCATTCTGGCATGTTTCTTCAGAGGAAACCGGCCGCCGGCACATAGGCTACTCTTTCCGATAAGCAGCAAGGGGTCTTTTATATGCACTTTCACACAGACGGGAGAGCACATACCACAGCTTTTGATGAACCAGTTGTGGACCACTGGTTGGAACGGAAAATAGCTGAATCTGCAAATGGGTCAACTCAGCAGGATTGATCGGATAATCCACACGTTTCCCGTGTTGGTAGATCGTGGGATCGTGGGTTCGAATCCTGGTCAAGTCAAACCAATGACTTAACAAAATTGATACTTTTCGCTTTCTAGCCAGACACTTGGCATTACTAGGATAGGGCAAGGAGCAGTGGAATGAGGAAGACCAGTCGTCTGCGACTGAAATTTCCCCTGCTTAAAGTTGCATAGTCCGATGGGTTTTGAGTTTCTGTAATCTCCTGAGATAAACATATTAGGGTGATCGTTATGATCAACCTTACTTTAGTTTGAAGTATCTTTCATTATAAATGGGCAGCTTTGGAGATATTTGAAGTGCAACAATACAAAATTAATGTTGGCAAGCACGCCAAAAGTCTGACTCCATAGGCTTCTGGAGTGAAATGTTCTATTAAATTGCCCCAATATGCCCTTCTATATGGTGACCAATATTTAATAAGTGCACCAGTATCTAAGTTACATATATATACAATGAAGTCTAGATAATCGTTTTGGTTTTGAACATTTGATGTTTTCATCGGACTATGCAGCTTTAAATAACTAATAAAAAAATAAAAAATGTAAACATGGCGGTCGTTCCACCTGTTACTGGTGTTAGCTGAGCGCTGGTTTATAATAATACTAATAATAATATATTTATTTCCACATGATCAATGTACACACAAGTTGATATTTATATCATTAATTTTTTTCAAATGAAGAAGGAGAAACCAGAAGTACAATAATTATGAGGTGCTTTCCCCATTTAAAAATAACACAGATACATTGCTTACAACATATAAATAATAAATAGCAAAATAAAAGTTAAAAGCATATCAACATTACCCTCAATACTGCAAACCACAACTCAATAGTTATGTACTAGACCACTATGTGTTTTCCCTCTGATATAGCTTAAATATTTTCTTTTTATACATTCGTTGAAATATATAGATGTTTCCGGACGTTGGCAGGTTCTGGGACAACTCACCATGTTTGAGGTTCTGGAAGCAGACTCCGTCACAACGCACGGCTGTCAGGTCGAGCGGGGCGCGCGGCGGCATGGCTGACACGATCACGTTGTGCTCGTTCGGGTTGGCGAGAAACAGCAGCGGGCCGTGCTGGTAGCACGTGCGGGCAAGCAGCTCGTCACCTGGGGCGTAATCGATTAATCGACTCTGGTCACCCGAGCCACTTTTTGGCGCATGCATACATCCTGCAGACTCGGGTCGAATAATCAAATACGCTTCTCCACGCTCGGGGTGACAAAAATGGTGGCCCTTATATTTGTTTTTTAATAGCCGATATAATTACAGCAAAATATGATTTAAATATTTTTATGATGGTATAGTTTAGTGATATTTCCATTTCATTAATCTATGTTATTACCATAACAAAAATATGTATGACTGGTACCGGTGGCTGTTATCCTGCAGGACGGTACCAGGGCAAATGTGACGTCATCGTTCCTTGCAAACCCCAGCGAAGAGGTGGGTTACTGGGGTCGAGTTCTTTTGCACACGGCACGTGTATTTTTTTACTCCACTCGCGGTGTTCTATTTGAAATTCTGACAACTCGGGTGACCCGAGTCGCCCGGGTCGTGTTAATCGATTACAGCCTTGGTGTCCAGAGCGAGGCGTGCTTAGTTTTGTTTGTTTGTTGTTGTTGTTTTACGTCCTAGCAACATCTATGGTCATATCAGGACGGGTACCGACTTGTGACAGTGCATACTCATGGCGACTTTGGCACGCCTAGTAAAGCCTAGGTCACAAATGCTGCGGGTGCTGTAAGGTGCTGCGGTCTGCAGTGTGTCTTGCGGTTTATGCGAATGTTATGGCATTGCGGTCTGCGGTTTATCTATTCATAAATCGTACGATCAACGCAAGGTATAGATCACCGTACAGCCCTTATTTTGTTGTTGTTGTGTTGCCGCACAATCGCAGCTCAGACATTTTAAGACATTTTTGTTATTGACAATTTCTATACATTATTCCACAAACATTATTCTGTTAACGATAGAAATTGGTGGGATTCCAGAGGGATCCTGGCGGGATTCCGGCCTGCTGCTTTGCAATTTTCCAAAGTTAAGATAATTTCAACTTAGAACAACTGCAACCCCTTGCGGCGAGCAAAAAACCGTGCGGCGACCGCACGGTGACCATAACACACCGTACGGTCACCGTACGGTCACCGTACGGTCACCGTACGGTCTGGCCGATGCGGCGACTTACGTCCGCCGCAGGCACGCCGTAACGCATTTGTGACCGAGCCATTAAGCTTGTTTCATTTAACGAAGCCTCTAGAGCACATTGATTTTCGTATTATTAGAAACCTGTTGCCACCACACAGACTACTCTTTCCAATAAGCAGCAAGGGGTGTTTTATATGCACTTTCCCACAGACAGGACATCACATACCACAGCCTTTGACGAACCAGTTGTGGACCACTGGTTGGAATGGAAAATAGCCCAAACCGGAAATGGGCCCACCGAGAAGCATCGTTAGGATGACTGACATCTTCACAGGTGGACACTCTACTGCCTGAGCTACGTCCCGCTCCCTCAGTGAGCTTTGAGGGAGATCAACAGATTCATGAGAAGGGCATGAAAAACAAGTCCTCCGTAATTCGAGAGCAAAGATCTGCTTCAGTATGAATTAACTGTGGAGGCGGTGGTTCCAGCATATAGTGCGTATCTGTATTGGCGTAAAGTTGAGGAACAATGGGAGCAACAGAAAGTCAACAAAAATTCAAGATGGTGGCCATAGCTCTCAATTTGAGTGTTAAAGTATAATAAACTGCATATTTTCAGAAATGATTCACTTGAAAAGAAATGGGCTATGATAGATAAGTATTTGAACAATGTATTTAGCACACTAGATTGCAAAGTCATGGGGCTACCCCCACTTTCTCACACTTATCCCCACTTTCTCACATCAGCCCAACTTTCCCACAACCCCTTGTCAAAATCCCACACAGTCTTACCCTACTCTCTCAGCATACTCCACGTTCTCATGCTCACCCCACCTACTCACCATCCCCCCTTTCTCACCCACACCAGACGTCCTCACCCTCACCCCACATTCGCACCCCCCCCCACCTCACTTTCTGGCACATACCCACACTGTATCACAATACTGCCACTTGCCCACTTCCCACTGACAGTACAGACGGATGTAGTGGTCGCAGCAGTCCCTCGTGCCACACATTATGCATACCCCCCCTTTTCCACCATCACCACCCACTTGCCCACTTTCCCACTTCCCACTCACAGTGCAGACAGACGTAATGGTTGCAGCAGGCCCTTGTGCCACCCGTTCGACATCCCCTCACTTTCTCACCATACCACACTCTCACCCCCACTTTTCCCCACTTCCCCCTTCCCCACTTTCCACTCACAGTGCAGATGGATGTAGTGGTCCCAGCAGGCCATGGTGCCACATGTTACACATACACTCACTTTCTCACCACACAACACTCTCACCCCCACTTCCTCCCCCTCCCCCTCCCCCACTTTCCTGCCCCCACTTTTCCCACTTGCCCTCTTCCCACTCACAGTGCAGGCAGACGTATTGGTCGCAGCAGGCCCTCGTGCCACATGTTACACATGCACCCACTTTCTCACTATACACCACTCTCACCCCCACTTTTCCCCCTCTTTCCCCTCACTTCCCCACTTCCCACTCACAGTGCAGGCAGATGTAGTGTTCGCAGCAGGCCCTTATGCCGTGTGTCACACCTACCCTACTGTCTCACCATGCCCCACTTTATCACCATGTTCCCACTTGCCCACTTGCCCACCTCCCACTCACAGTGCAGATGGACGTAGTGTTTGAAGCAGGCCATCGTGGCACACATTACACATGCAACCACTTTCTCACCATACACCACTCTCACCTCCACTTTTCCCCCACTTTCCCCCCACTTTCCCCCACTTCCCACTCACAGTGCAGACGGACATAGTGGTCGCAGCAGGCCCTCGTGCCACATGTTACACATGCACCCACTTTCTCACCATACACCACTCTCACCCCACTTTTCCCCCACTTCCCCACTTCCCCCTTTCCCACTTCCCACTCACAGTGCAGACGAACATAGTGGTTGCAGCAGGCCCTCATATCACACGTTACACATGCACCCACTTTCTCACCATACACCACTCTCACTCCCACTTTCCCCCCACTTTTCCCCACTTCCCCACTTCCCACTCACAGCGCAGACGGACGTAGTGGTCGCAGCAGGCCCTCGTGCCGCGCGGCAGGTTTTGCGGGTCGGGCGTGGAGAAGGTGTAGCACACCTGCACCGCGTTATCGTAGTCCACCCCCGTGCACGGGGCGCCCAAGTCCAGACAGCGCTGCTTGCACGCCTCGGACGAGTTCTGCGGCAGGTCGAGCACCGGGGTGCCGCCCTGCCGGCCCGACAGGGCGAACTTCAGGAAGGGACCCGGGCAGCCTGATGAGAGGGGAGTCATAGGGTTATCACAAGGACATGGTGGGGTGTTGTTGGACATGGTGGGGTGTTGTTGGACATGGTGGGATGTTGTTGGACATGGTGGGGTGTTGTTGGACACGGTGGGGTGTTGCTGGACATGTTGGGTATTGCTGGACATGGTGGGTTGTTGTTGGAGATGGTGGGGTGTTGATGGACATGG
Source organism: Branchipolynoe longqiensis (assembly GCA_030323885.1). NCBI lineage: Eukaryota > Metazoa > Annelida > Polychaeta > Phyllodocida > Polynoidae > Branchipolynoe > Branchipolynoe longqiensis. The sequence goes on along the minus strand of CM059196.1, from coordinate 14,220,106 downwards.
TCGGGTGTTGTTGGACATGGTGGGGTGTTGATGGACATGGTGGGGTGTTGTTGGACATGGTGGGGTGTTGTTGGACATGGTGGGGTGTTGTTGGACATGGTTGGGCATTGTTGGACATGGTGGGGTGTTGTTAGACATGGTGGAGTGTTGTTGGACATGGTGGGGTGTTGGTGGACATGGTGGGGTGTTGGTGGACATGGTGGAGTGTTGTTGGACATGGTGGGGTGTTGTTGGACATGGTGGGGTGTTGTTGGACATGGTGGGGTGTTGTTGGACATGGTGGGGTGTTGGTGGACATGGTGGAGTGTTGTTGGACATGGTGGGGTGTTGTTGGACATGGTGGGGTGTTGGTGGACATGGTCGGGTGTTGTTGGACACGGTGGGGCGTTGTTGGACATGGTGGGGCGTTGTTGGACATGGTGGGGTGTTGGTGGACATGGTGGGGTGTTGTCGGACATGGTGGGGCGTTGTTGGACATGGTGGGGTGTTGTTGGACATGGTGGGGTGTTGTTGGACATGGTGGGGTGTTGGTGGACATGGTAGGGTGTTGTTGGACATGGTAGGGTGTTGTTGGACATGGTGGGGTGTTGTTGGACTTGGTGGGGCGTTGTTGGACATGGTGGGGTGTTGTTGGACATGGTGGGGTGTTGGTGGAAATGGGATGTTGTTGGACATGGTGGAGTGTTGTTGGACATGTTGGGGTGTTGTTGGACATGGTGGAGAGTTGAACACGGTGGGGTGTTGTTGGACATGGTGGGGTGTTGGTGGACATGGTGGGGTGTTGTTGGACACGGTGGGGCGTTGTTGGACATGGTGGGGCGTTGTTGGACATGGTGGAGAGTTGAACACGGTGGGGTGTTGTTGGACATGGTGGGGTGTTGTTGGACATGTTGGGGTGTTGTTGGACATGTTGGGGTGTTGTTGGACATGGTGGAGAGTTGAACACGGTGGGGTGTTGTTGGACATGGTGGGGTGTTGGTGGACATGGTGGGGTGTTGTTGGACACGGTGGGGCGTTGTTGGACATGGTGGGGCGTTGTTGGACATGGTGGAGAGTTGAACACGGTGGGGTGTTGTTGGACATGGTGGGGTGTTGTTGGACATGTTGGGGTGTTGTTGGACATGTTGGGGTGTTGTTGGACATGGTGGAGCGTTGTTGGACATGGTGGGGTGTTGTTGGACATGGTGGGGTGTTGTTGGACATGGTGGGGTGTTGTTGGACATGTTGGGGAGTTGCTGGACATGGTGGTGTGTTGCTGGACATGGTGGGGTGTTATTGGACATGGTGGGGTGTTGTTGGACATGGCGGGGTGTTTGTAGATATAGGGGGGTGTTGGTAGATATATTGGTGTGTTGTCAGACATGGTGGGGCGTTGTTGGACATGGTGGGGCGTTGCTGGACATGGTGGGGTGTTGTTGGACATGGGGGGTGTTGTTGGACATGGTGGGGTGTTGTTGGACATGTTGGGGTGTTGCTGGACATGTTGTTGTGTTGGTGGACATGGTGGGGTGTTGTTGGACGTGGTGGGGTGTTGTTAGACACGGTGGGGTGTTGTTGGACATGTTGGGGTGTTGTCAGATATCATGGGGTGTTGTCAGACATGGTGGGGTGTTGTTAGAGATGGTGGGGTGTTGTCAGACATGGTGGGGTGTTGTCAGACATGGTGGTGTATTTCCAGACATGGTGGGGTTTGTCAGACATTATGCATGTTATCAGACAGAGTGGTATGTTATCAGACATGATCGACATTGTCAGATATGATATGGAATTACCAGACATGACGCAGACCTCCCGCACGTGAATGCTGCACTCTACCAATCCGTCCACCACATCCGGTACATTAATTAGATGGGATGAGTGATGGTGGCACCAATCCGGCATCTTGCCATCAAAGCTCCCAATAATAGCGACATGAGAGCAGGTGCCCAGGCTCAGGTGGGTGACGCTGAATAGACTTGTTTTCACCACTAGACAATTGGTTGATAGAAAGCCCGAGAGTACACTTTTTACCGACCCAAGGCATTGCTTAACCTCCCAAACCACATAGACATGGCATGAGAGCAACTGGCCTTTGATGACGCTATACATCATACTCACTCACCTTGGTCGGGGATGATCCTGGATACGGGCAGGTGGGGGCGCGCCGTCACGCCGTTAGGTGGCGTGGTGGGCTGGGAGCCGCGTGGGGGCGGTGGGGCTGTGTGTACCGGGCGGGCCGGCACCCCGGTCGGACCGATGGGCCGGCGCGGGGTCGGGCCCGTCGTGATGGGAGGGGGAAGCGCCGTGGTGGGCGGGGCGGAGGACGCTGCTGTGGTCGGGGTGACGTCACACTGGATCTGAAAGTGCGGTGTGTGAAATGTAAATTATGTAGACCCTGATGCCCCGGTCACATACACTTTATACCCCTGTCACACTATGACGTAATGCGGTAGGATATGCCGACATAGGTGAAATTTGGCCATTACATCAAGATACGTTGAGATACGTTACTCATTTGTTAAGCCTACATCTAGATACGTCGAGTTATGTCGAGATATGGTGATACATGTAAAGGTTTTGGACATATCCAAAACTTTTGATGTTGCTTGACATAAAGGCAGTTATGTTGGGTTACGTTGGGGTTACGTTGTGCTCATGTTAAGCTTACGTCGAGATACATTAGACTTTTGTTTAGAGCTACGTCAGTCTACATTGTGCTACGATGACTTATGGTAGACTGATGGAGAGCCGGGAGGACCATGCAGCCCACGTTCTGACAACGTGCTGACAACATGGTGTTAATGTATCTTGATATAGGTCTAACGTGTCTCTGACGCGTGTCTGATGTTGGGCTAACGTAAGTCCAATGTGTCTCGACGTATTCGACATAGTTGATGAACGGCTGGCATACGCACAACATATGTAATGTGCACCAACATTCTTCGAATGTAAGCGAACATTCTGTGAACATGGTGTATCCCTTGTCATCCTCTTCTTGCCCTTGCCCTTGCCTCTTCGGAGATGTTCTTCAACGGCATGCTAGAGGAGTTGTGAGGAGAAAGCCAGGCTGCACCCTTATATACCTGAGTCACGGGTGGGTCGGGTGCTCCCACGCATGTTGGCCGACGTTACGCTCATGTCGAGCCCGTTGAGCACTCGCTGTCCTTACTTTGAGCATGCTGGACTGTCGTTAGACTGACACTGCTCACTCATGGGCCTGATGTCGACTGACATTACAAATTACATCAGAGCCACACGGAGCTACGTTAGGGCAGGCGTAATTATGCGAGTCCTATGCCAAGCCTACGCTAGGGCTTCGCTAGGCTGATGCTGTGCACGCTGGAGGCGCGTTAGCCATATGATGGGCCATTTTCTTTTTTTTACGTTCTAACTTGTTGAGACATGTTACAACTACTTTGGACCAATGTTTCGCCTATGTCCACTACATTGCACTGATGTCCAATTTGGCCCTGAAACGCCGAGAATTTCTACGTATCTTGACATAGCTTGATGTAAAAAAGTGATTTCTACATTGCCCACTCGGTAGCCTGTTACGTCATAGTGTGACAGGGATATAAGTGGATGTAATTGAACATAGGTGAACTTAGTGGAGGCTAACATGGGTCAAATGTGGTGTAAGTACGTTGAACTATGTTGAAATACGTACGTTACGGACAAATACGTTACGGTATGGATGCCAGTACGTTCAACTACGTTCAACTATGTTCAACTACGTTAGCTTCCACTCCATTCACCTACATCCACTAATGGCTATGTGACCATGACTTCATCCAAGTACACTAGAGTACGCTAGAGCATACTAGAGTATGCTAGAGTATGCTAGACTATGCTAGAGTATGCTAGAGTATGCTAGAGTATGCTAGAGTATGCTAGAGTATGCTAGCATCACATATGTCAATTCAGCCTCTAATGTAGCGTTCTTTTGAACATGTCCACAACTTAAATTGGACATCACAGCTTGCCCACGTTATTATCAAGTTAAAGATGCATAGTGCGACGGTTTTGAATTTCTGTATTTCTTCTGAGATACATATATTAGATTGATGAATAGTATCTACTTTACATTAGTTCAAAGTTACTTTTATTTTAAGTGGTAAACTTTTGAAATATTTTCAGTGCAAACATGGAAAATTAGCTTTGGCATGCTTGCCAAAACTCTGACACCATAGACTTCTGCAGTAACAGGTTCTGTTAAATTGACTCAATTAATAAGTGCATCAGTATCTAAGTTAGATATGTAAAATCAAACCTAGATAATTGGTTTGGTTTTGAAAATTTGATATTTCATCGGACTATGCAGCTTTAACATCACGGACAAGTATGGATGCCGGTACGTTCAACTACGTTCAACTACTTTAGCCTCCACTACGTTCAACTACGTCGACTAACGGGTCTGTGACCGAGGCATCACAGAGGAAATCCATGGATTGGTCATTTAAAAGTAGTGACAAGAAGCACTAACAATCACTAACTACATGGTACCCATATGCCCACCAATGACCCTCTCCTCCTAATTCCCTGATGGCCACCAATGACCTTGACCTCCCATCTCCTCCTCTTACCATGGCACCCGCCTATAACCATGACCCCCTCTCCTCCACCTCCCCTAGTACCCACCTTGACCTTGGCCCCCCTCTCCTCATCCTTCCCTGATGCCCACCAATGAACTTGACCTCCCCCCCCTCTCCTCCTCCTCCTCCCCTGCTACCCGCCAATTAACTTGAACTCCCCTCTCCTCCTCCTCCCCCGGTACCCACAAATGACATTGACCGCCCCCCTCTTCTCACCCCCCTTGCTACCCCCCATCGATGACTTTGACCCCCTCCTCCTCCTCCTCCTCCCCTGCTGCCCGCCAATAACTTGGACTACCCTCTCCTCTTCTCCTGATACCAACCAATGACCTTGGCCCCCTCTCCTCCTTCCCTGGTAGTAGTACCTACCTTTATCCCCCTGTTCGCCCTCCTCCTACCCCAGTACCCAACCATTGCCTTGACTCCCCCTCTCCTCCAGCTCCCCTGACACCCACCAATGACCTAGACCCCCCCTCTCATCATGCTCCCCGCTAGCCACCTTGACCTATTGAGTTATTGAGGTACCCACCGCTGCGTGTGCGCAGCACTCGGCTATCTGGATCACGTGGTCCACCTTGACGACGTCATCGGCGGAGAAGTGGAAGCATGCGCGGAACTCGAAGTTGAAGTCGACGGCGACGCACCCAGAATGCATTACGCATGTGTCGAGACAGTCGAGGAAGGTCTCAGGACCCCGGATGTAGGCGCCGTTCTCGACCTTGGAGTTGTCGTGCACGCCCCACTGCACCACGCTGCCGCCACATGGGTCACCGCCACCCAGCGACTTGGCGTTCTTGTGCCGGAACAGCGAGTTGCCGCCTCCTGCACAGGAGATTGGAGAGTGAGTGGTGGTGGTTGGTTGTTGAAGCTTAAAGTAAAGCTTGCTTTTATTTAACGATGCTTTTAGAGCACATTAGTTTTTGTATCATCGGTTATTGGACATCAAACATGTGGTCATTCTGACATATTTCTTTGGAGGAAACTAGCTGCCGCCACATAGGCTGCTCTTTCCGATAAGCTGCAAGGAATCTTTTATATGCGCTTTCACACAGACAGGACAGCACATAGCACAGCCTTTGATGAACCAGTTGTGGACCACTGGTTGCTGGAGTTTCACATCCTGGCAACATCTCTGAGGTCATATCAGGACTGGAATCGATTTGTTACAGTGCACATGCATGGCCAACTCGTCCTTGCCCTATCCTAGTAATGCCGAACACCTGGCTAGGAAGCATCAAGTATCAATAATTTTTAAGTCATTGGTTTGACTCGACCAGAGTTTGAGAGGGGAGGTGGGAAAGGGGAGATGGAAGAGGGGAGGAGAGGGGGACGGGAAAGGGGAGAGGGGAAAGGGGAGAGGGTGAGAGGGGAGAGGGGAGAGGGGAGAGGGGAGAGGGAAGCGGGAGAGAGGGGAGAGTGAAGAGGGGAGAGGGGAGAGGGGAGAGGGGAGGAGGAGAGAGAGGGGAGAGGGGGAAAGGGGAGAGGGGAGAGGGGAGAGGAGAAGAGAGGGGAGAGGGGAGAGGGGGAGAGGGGAGAGGGGAGAGGGAGGGGTAGAGGGCAGAGGGTGGGCTGGGAGAGGAGGGTGGAAAATGGGTGTGAGGGAGAGGGAAGAGGAAGAGGCGAGAGGCGAGAAGGGTAAGAGGCGAGAGGGGAGAGGGGTAAGGGGAAAGGAAGAGAGGGGAGAGGGGACGAGGGGAGAGGGGTGAGGGAGAGGGAGAGAGGGGAGAGGGGAGAGGGGCGAGGGAGAGGGGAGAGGGGAGAGGGGTGAGGGGTTGAGAGGATGATGAATATGCGAGAGAGGGTTAGAGGGCAGAGAGGAGGGGGTAGGGAGGAGAAGGGGAGAGGGGGAGAAGAGAGGGGAGAGGGGTGAGGGGAGGAGGGAGGGGGAAATGGTAAGGGAGAAGGAAGAGGGAGAGGGAGGGAGAGGGGAGAGGGGAGAGGGGAGTGGGGAGAGGGACGAGTGGGGAGAGGGGAGGGCTGAGAGGGGAGAGGGGAGAGGGGAAGAGGGAGATGGAGAGGGTATTAGAGGGCAGAGGGGGGATGGGAGGAGGGGAGAGTGCAAATGGGTTGTGAAGGAGAAGGAATGAGGGAAAAGAGGGGAGAGGAGAGAGGGGAGAGGCGCGAGGGGAGAGGGGAAAAGGGGGGAAAGCGGGAGGAGGGGAGAGGGTGAGAGGGGAGAGGGGTAGAGGGGGAGAGGGGAGGAGAGGGGAAGAGGGGAGAGGGGAGAGGGGAGAGGGGAGAGGTGAGAGAGTAGAGGGGAGAGGGGAGAGGGCAGAGGGGGGAGGGGAGAAGGGAGAGGGGAGAGGGGAGAGGGGAGAGGGGAGAGGGGAGAGGGGAAATGGGTGAAGGGAGAAGGAAGAGGGAAGAGGGGAGAGGGGAGAGGGGAGAGGGGAAAGGGGAGAGGGGAGAGGGGAGAGGGGAAATGGGTGAAGGGAGAAGGAAGAGGGAAGAGGGGAGACGGGAGAGGGGAGAGGGGAGAGATGTGGTATGGTGTGGAGAGGTGGATGGGTGGAGGGGTGGACGGGTGGACGGGTGGACGGGTGGACGGGTGGACGGGTGGACGGGTGTTATTGACCAATTTCATATGACATCAGCACATGTATTTAGGTCAGTGCGCGTGCTGCTTGGCTGCAGCATAACATCCGGTCACACTGCAAACTCAATGGCTATGAGCAATCTTCATAGAGAAAAGGTGAAATATCTCTAAAACCACACCACCTGGCCACAAACCAATTGGATTACATATAGAAAACACATTCAAAAAAGAGATTATATTAAATTTATAAGGTTAGGGTTCTGCATTTCTATTAATTTTGAATAAAATCGACGTGTTGCACCACGCATATCAGCAAACTCAATGCATTGTCAATGGCCGTGAGCAATCTTCATATAGTAAAAGTTAAATATCTCTAAAACCACACCACCTAGAAACAAGCTGATTGGAATACACATAGAAAACATGTTTACCAAAAAGATTATATTAAATTGACACGGTTAGGGTTCTGGATTTCTATTAATTTAGAATAAAACTAATGTTTTGCACTGCGCGTACCGTCAAACTCAAGGCATTGCCAATGGTGGTGAGCAATCTTCATAGAGAAAATACAGAAAAAGTGAAATATCTCTACAACCACACCACCTAGAAACAAATCGTTTGGTACACATATAGAAAACATGTTTAACAAATAGATTATATTAAATTTATGAGGATAGGGTTGTGGATTTCTATTAATTTCGACTAAAACTGATGTTTTGCACTGCGCATACCGGCAAACTCAATGCATTGTCCATGGCCGTGAGCAATCTTCTTACAGAAATAATTTAATATCTCTAAAACCACACGACCTTGACACAAACTGCTTGGAACCCATATAGAAAACATGTTTAACAAAAAGATTATATTAAAGTTATATGGTTAGGGTTCTCGATTTCTATTAATTTTGACTAAAACTGACGTATTGCACCACGCGTACCGGCAAACTCAATGCATTGTAAATGGCCGTGAGCAATCTTCTTACAGAAAAGATTTAATATGGAGGAGGAGTGGAGGGGTGAAGAGTGAAGTAATTGACCTTCAACAGTGTTTACGTTTAATAAGGTGACCTTCAAAGTTATCGATTGACCTTTGTTAGAGTCGACTTTCAACGGGATTGACTTTCAATGGCATTGACTATCAAAGGCATCAAACTTTAAAATAATTGACTTGCAATAGAGTTGACCATCAAAGGAGTTGACCTTAAAGGAGTCGACCTTCAAAGGAGTTGACCATCAACAGAGTTGACCTTCAAAGCCATTCATTGACCTACCGAAGAGTTTGCGCTGCAGTGGACAGGAGCCGCGAACCCAGGTGGCATGCGCGTGGAGTCGCTTAGGCATCCGTCGGTGACTTGTCGGGTCGCAGGTCGCAACGCCATCATAGAGCAACTGACACTCACCCCGCTGACCTGGAAGCGACACCATCAGGTAACCACCATGTACACGTCTTACGGGCTCCATGCGACAAACAGGTAGGAAGCGACAAGTATCAATTTGATTTAATTTGACTCGGCTGGGATTCGAACTCCCGACCTTCCGCATGGCCACGGAAAACCTGCGCTCTACCGATTCAGGCATCACATTGGGTAAGGGAAATAAAGGGAAGGTCGGTTGTGAACCATCAGGTTAGCGCATGCGTACTGACCATTGATTCCTTCGATGAAGTTGGTGCCCCAGCAGGCTGGGCGTCTCTGACACAGCCTGTCGCACGTCCTGCTCGTTAGGCCCTTCCTGTGGGGAACGCCCCGGCCATAGGCAATGTTGTTGAACCGCACTGCAGCGACAGTCGAAGGTGGAGGGACATGAACACAAGACAACGCAACATATTCACATTCATCAGAATCATCCAGCACATCTATTTAAAGAGTTCAGGCGCAAAACCCCGCAAGCGCCAATCCAAAAATTGAGATAAACGAGGCAAACCTTCAAAAATTATCTTTTTACAATCCATTTTTGTTGTTCATTGCTCCATAATCATTTCATCGCAAGCAAAATGGAATTAGTGAGAATTTAAATTATCTTCAGGTACAAATCTTTTATTTTAATTAATATTTAGGATTGGCGTTTACAGGGTTTTGCGCCTGAACTCTTCATTTAGAGTTGATATATTCCGAAGCAAAGTGTGTTCTGGGAGCTATTTGATTGCTTATTCTTTCTTAGCCGTCTGCTTCCCTCAGGGGGAGGGAGGGGGAGGGTCAAATATTCTCCCCTACCTGCAGTAGGTGTTAATGGCAACCATGTCTAAATCCAAGCCAAAACTGCTTTGATATCAATCAACTGTACACAAGAGGTGGAGGTCCTGGTTCCAGCATCCAAAGTGTATCTATATTGAAGTAGATCTGATGCAATCAGAGAGAATGCAAACAAAAAAGGAAAAACACAAGCAAGATGGCGACCACTGAACGCTCTCGATTTGCACTTCCGGTTATTCCCGGGGCCGACGTCCACCATAAGACGTTCTGATGCATTTCGGGTAATTAGGGGAGTCTAGATAGTGTACCCCTCCCTCCCTGTTACGCTCCTTGCCTGCAATGTTAGTGCAGACTACTCTATATGTAAGTTACACTACACGCAAAACAGTTCCCTCAGACACATGCTGCAAGGTTAGTGCAGACTACTATATATGTGAGTTACATTACAGGCCAAACAGTTCCCTCAGTCGCGAGCTGCAAGGTTAGTGCAGACTACTATATATGTAATTTACAGTACAGGCAAAACAGTTCCCTCAGATGCAAGCTGCATGGTTAGTGCAGACTACTATATATGTAAGTTATGCTACAGGCAAAACAGTTCCCTGAGACACACGCTGCAAGGTTAGCGCAGACTACTATATATGTAATTTACGCTACAGGCAAAACAGTTCCCTCAGATGCAAGCTGCAAGGTTAGTGCAGACTACTGTATATGTAAGTTACGCTACAGGCAAAGCAGTTCCCTCAGATGCTAGCTGCAAGGTTAGTGCAGACTACTATATATGTAAGTTACACTACAGGCAAAACAGTTCCCTCAGACGCGAGCTGCAAGGTTAGTGCATACTACTATATATGTAAGGTACACTACAGGCAAAACAGTTCCCTCAGACGCGAGCTGCAAGGTTAGTGCAGACTACTATATATATATGTGATGCATACAAATTATGCGAGTATAAAGGCACATAAGGGAAGATTCCCTATATTGATCACCCATTTTCATGGTGGGACAGGTGGGACCACCACCCCCCACCTATACCAGTGCCGCGAATACTGTCACTCGCGAACTGGAATTTAAATTCTTGCATTAAGATAGTGGAGACAAGTAGTGCGAGTACGAATTGGGAGTAACAAGACCCAAACTCCTTTATTTAAAAAAAAGCTTCCGAGCGAGTGGTGTGTCCCGCCCCGGCTAGGGGAGGGGGCGAAGTACATGCTGGGACCTGCCCCCGACCCCCACTCCACCCCATCCAGAGGGTTGGGGGGGTGGGGGGTGCGGGGCGGGGGGGGGACCACTACAGAGCATATTACATATATATGAAGAGGTCAGGCATGACAACCGTCAAATCCATTTGAGTTGTTTTTCTGTCAAATAGGATTTGCTGTTGTGCTTGCCAGTTAGATTCTATCAATTTCATATTGCCTAATGCATTATATAGGGGATGTGGCAGTATCGGCAAAGACAAATAAGGAAATACTCGAACAGATGGGGCTGCCCTCTATGGAAGATCTTCTGATCAAAAAGAATCTCTGGTGGACTGGACACCTCATGAGGATGTCATCAGACAGGCTACCAAAGCAGATCCTCCATTCTCAACTGTCTTCTGGTTACAGAAAGAGAGGGCACCCTCGTCTCCGGTTCAAGGATACCATCAAGAGAAACCTGAAGCTGAGAGACATTAAGACCAACTCATGGACATCACTCTCACAGCAGAGATCTAAATGGAGAGCGGCAGTCAAGTAATGAAAGCAGTCTTTGTCGCATCGCGACCGACAGCATGATGATGATGATGATGGGCAGTATCGGCAAACAAATAAATTTGACTATCGGAATGATGGCAGCTTCAGCTTCAGCTCAAACATGCCATGCTTATATTTCGGCCCAAATAGCGCTTTTCGCTTTTCGTGCCTGAACTTTTCATATATTTATACGTCACAGATGATAAAAAGAGGGTTAAAATAAGCATTTCAAAGCGATGTGCAGCGCAGGAATATTCTGAATCACTGAGAGGAAAGCAACGCAAAACCTACTTTGAATAATTGTGAATTTGAAACTCTTTCTCTCAACCTTATAAACTTCACCTCCTATTCTGACGAAGAGTGATTGAGTTGAACTGTGTCTAAGCACTTCACTAGATACTAGATATTAGATACTAGATACCAGATACTAGATACTAGGTATTAGATAATATTTATTATATACTAGATATTAGATATTAGATACAAGATATTATATATTAGATACCAGATACTAGATACTAGATATTATATACTTGATATTATATACTAGCTACTATATATTAGATATTAGATACTAGATACCGGATACTAGATATTATATACTAGATATTAGATACTAGATGTTAGATACTAGATACTTGCAGGAGAATGCATCAACACAGTGGGGCTTCTGTGATTCTAGGCTCAAAAAGAGTTTCTATGATCTGATTCTAGGATATCTAGGATATTTCTATGATCTGATTCTAGGACATCTAGGATATTTATAGGAACTTATTTTAGGATATTTCTATGATCTAATTCTAGGATAAATAGGATTTTTCAATAATCTGATTCTAGGTTATCTAGGATATATCACCTACTACTTTATAGTGCCACGAGACCACACCGGATTCTGGACGCTACCATACAAGGAGTGTATCAACACTACACAACACCACACCTCACCTCCACTATCTTAACGCAAAGAGCTGATTCTAATTTGCTGAAAACTATGATGAATATTTGTTGGAAGGTTGCTAGAAAAATAACTGAAAAACAAACAAAAAATCGCTTGATCGGAACTTGACTCACACCCACCCACACCCACACACCCACACCCACACACTTACTTGTCGCCGTGATGGGTTCGATTCCGACGTGCATCAGAACGAGGCAGATCGCTAGGGAGAATGCTAAACCGCGCATGTTGTCAGGAGGCATCTTCTACAGTTCCTCTCCGAGGGTGGAAACAAAATACCAGACCACACCACACTACACCACACCACACAACACTACACAACACCACACCACACCACACTACACTTACCTACACCACACTACACTACACCACAACACTCCACTCCACAACACTCCACACCACGCCAAACTACACCACACCACACTACACCACACCACAACACTCCACACCACACTACACCACAACACAACACTCCACACCACAACACTCCACACCACGCCACACCACAACTCACTAGACCACACCACACCACACCACACCACAACACTCCACACCACACCGAACTCCACTACACCACGCCACGCCAAGACGCGAAGCCACACCAAGACACCAACCAAAACCAAAAACCACTCCTCAAACCAAAAACGGAGGCCTGCGATGCGCAACGCTGACCAGTCACAGCGCGAGCCCGTTGAGTTCTCACGGCCACCAGGGGGCGCCAACCCGCTTCTTCCACATCCGCTGCGCATGCGCTCTGCTGGGTGGGTGGGTGGGTGGGGTGGGCGGAAGTTGGGAGCCTCGCTTCCATATATGGGGTGGGGCTGGGGGTGTGTGTGTGTGGAGGGGGGGTGGGGGTGGCTCTCATCTGTATGCGCCGGATCGAGACCGGTTGTGTTCGCCTGGGGCGATGCGCTGGGCAGCAGCCAGAGAGCCAGAGAGCCCCCACCCCCACCTCTCACCCCCCACATCCACCCCCCACATCCACCGCCACAACCCCGGATTGTGGACGATACCTTGCATCCGTCATCCGCGTCATCCGCGGACATTCACTACACGTGTACGTGTCCGCCCTTACGTGTTGTACGTGCACGGGTAAACCCTGGGCATACGCCGGCTAATGACACGCGCCCATTAAGGGGGCCAACCCGATTGACCGCGTTAATTGTTTGTTTGTTGTTGTTTTACGTCCTAGCAACATCTAAGGTCATATCAGGACGGTTACCGACTAGTGACAGTGCACACTCATGGCTACTTTATAGTGCTGCCCCACTGGAAGACCAGTCCAACAGCGCCATGACCTGATATCCCACTCAGCCACATTATCCTGACACTGAGCTAACTAGTCCTTGCTCTATCCTAATAATGTCAAGCACCAGGCTAGGAAGCGACAAGTATACATTTTTAAGTCATTGGTTTGACTCGACCAGGGTTCGAAGCCACGACCCCATGGTCAACCAACACGGGAGACGGACGCTCTAACTCATTCAGCCATCCTGTCTGGTTTTGATTGCGTTAAAGATCAGCTTGAGTTTTATTTAGCTTTGAGCTCAATTTAAGCTGCATAGTTTCGATGAAAGTATCAAATTTTCATAACTGAAAATAATTATGTTGATTTGATTCTACATATATAACTTAGATACCGTTGTGCTTAATCAGTATTTGCTGACATATAGAAGTACATGCCAAGTCAATTTAATAGAACCTGTTACAGCTGAAGCTTATGGCGTCATGATGTTGGCGTGCTTGCCAAATCTATTTTTCACACGTTTGTACTTCAAATATCTCAAAAGTTAGTCAATTAAAAAGAAAAGGTACCTCAAACTAAAACAACGTAGATTACAACAACCGATGCATTTATCTCAGAAAATGGCAGGAACTCGACGATACTGGCAGCCTGATTTCCCAGTCGGGCAGCACTATTAAGCTGCCATGAGTGTGCACTGTCACAAGTCGGTACAAGTCCTGATATGACCTTAGATGTTGCCACTTCAGTGTGGTGTTCTCTGTGGCAGAGTGGTTAGAGTGTCTGACATTTTTCTAGGTCGGACTCCTAATCTGAAGGTCGGTGGTTCGATTCCCCATGCCCCCCACCTCTGCCACTTTGGATTTCCACCGCTGTGTATAACTTACAGTGTCATCAAAGGCCGGTTGCTCTCATCCCATGTCTATGTGGTGTGGGAGGTTAAAAATCCCTTGGGTCGGTAAAAGTGTAGGCTTGGGCTTTCTATCGACAAACTGGCTAATGGTGAAAACAAGTCTATTCAGACTTATCCATGATAGGCAGTATAAATCTTCTTCAATAAAATAAAAAAGGATGCAAAACTCCAACAGCCAACCAACTGTGAATATGTCCATTGTTTCTCTTCTAAGACCTTTATCAATGATCGCTCCTCCTCCTCTTCTACTTCATGACTACATCTATATTTTGTTTTTGGCTTCTGAGTCTCTAAGAAATACCGTCGTCCCCTATTGTTCTTGTCAAGTTTGAGTCACCATTATTTGTTACTGGTCTCGACGCATCATGTGACCTACTTTTCGGACCGATGGCGCATTCACTTCCAAACACATTATTGTGTATGTTTTTAATCCAGATATCTCTGTCCATTTTCAATATGTCTTCTCTGAACTACAGTAGAGCCGATTAGAAATGTCAACCTGATATATTTAACTCAAGAACATGACGATTTCATTAAAGCGCACCATACAATGCCACTTTAATACACATTTTCTATATATATTTTTTGGTACATTAGTTGTTTAAGCAGGGGAAATTTCAATCATGGACAATTGGTCTTAATCGTTCCACTGCTCCTTGCCCTATCCTAATAATGCCGAGCGCCAGGCTAGGAAGCAATGAGTATAAACTTGTAAGTCATTGGTTTGACTCAACCACGGTTTGAACCCAAGATCCCACGGTCTACCCACACGAGAGACGGACGCTCTAACTCATCCGTCTAGATGTATTCCATGCTTTCACTTCAAATAGCTGTACATTTCCAATATGGCTACTAGGAACTGCAGTAGAACAGGTCATAAATCTCAACCTGATATATTTAACTAAACACGTGATGACTTTTTTAAAGAGCAGCATACTATGCCACTCCAAGAAATATTAAATATTTTTACTTCAAATATCTGTCGATTTTCATTATGGCTACCCTGAACTACAGTAGAGCATGTTATGAGTGACAACCTGGTATATTTAATTAAAGCTGCATAGTCCGATGAAAACATCAAATTTTCAAAACCAAAACAATTATCTAGATTTGATTCTACATATCTACCTTAGATACTGGTGCACTTATCAACCATTTACCGGCACATAGAAGGGACTACTGAGTCAGTAAATAGAACCTGTTACTGCAGAAGCCTATGGTGATAGAATGTTGGCAAGCTTGCCAAAATTAATTTAGCATGTTTCCATTTCAAATATCTCAAAAGTTAGCGATTTAAAATAAAAGTTACTTCAAACTAAAGTAAGGTAGATTATAATGAATAACCGAATATGTTTATCTCAGAAAATGAGGGAAACTCAAAACTATCGGACTTTGCAACTTTAAGCACATGATGAATTACTCTTAAATACGATTGTATGATTCCACTTTAACACTGCATAATCTGATGAAATCATCAAATTTTCAAAACGAAAAAACTGACCTAGATTTGATTCTCCAAAGCTAACTTATACACATTTATTAAACATTTGTTATCGCATAGAAGGCAATACCAAGTTGAACCTGCTACTGCCAGAACATCTTTTCTTATAGATCGATGTATATCTGTATAGAGCTATACATAGCTATATATAGATAGACATAGCTAGATATGTTTATGTATATACTATATATATATCGATATATATATCAATATAGATATATATAGCTATATACCTAAACCTATTTATCTATATATATATATATCTATATATACAGCTATAATATAGATTCTCTTCCCTATGTTATTTGTGTACTGCTAATTTAGGTGATGTATAACGCATTATACAAGTATAAATGCTAAGGGAACATATATACTTTGCTACTTCCTCCATTTGCACATTGGTGGAGTGTCCCCCCCCTGCTGTTGGGAGATGTGTACGGGTGGCCCCCCTCGCGCCATACAGACTGGAGGATTTAAAAAATATATTTTTTAGGGCTAGGGCTATTAATCCCTATGCCAGTGATTAAACTCACACCCAACTCATTCTCTGCCTTATGTTATTTGTGTACTGCTAGGTTATAGATATATATATAACTATATACCTAAAGCTATTTATCTATATATATCTATAGCTATAATATAGATATATCAATAGCTATAGCTATATATATCACATTGCAAATATATGTTATATCAGTGACACTATTCTGCATTTTACTTTGAATATATAACCTATATACTCATCTGCATATAATATAAATCGTTAAGATATACTATGAAATATATATATATATATATATATATATATGTGTAGTGGTGTGCAGTAACCTCTCAGGCAAGTAACCACATAGACAGGTAGGCATGGGTAGTGTGGTGATATCAGGGAGCCTAGGTGGTGTAATGTTTAGCACACTGGCCCGGAAGGCAAAGAGATGTGGGTTCGAGTCCCGCTCTAGGCGCAATATTTCCCATTTTCATCACCCCCACGACATATATATATATATATATATATATCTATATAAATATACATGTTCATCCACTACCTTGATAGTTGTGTCTCCATGTTGTGTTCTGACTTATTTAGTTGAAACAAAGGAAGAAAGAAATGTTTAAAGACAATTCTAGAATCACGCAATACCATGTGATGATTATTCACCGAATGCATGAATAAACAACATTTTAGTAAAAAAAAAAAAGATTAAAAAAAAGAAACAACAAAACCACACCCGCTGCCTGGAGCTGCCGAAAGGATGCCGAAAGCGTCGCGTAGGGTTTTTGGTTGGTTGTTGGGAATTTTATGTCCTGGCAACATATACGGTCATATCAGGACGGGTCCCGACTTGTGACGATGCGCACTCATGGCGACCTTATAGCGCTGCCCCACTGGGATACCAGGCTGCCAGCATGATGACTCATTCGGCCATTCTGTCCGGTCCAGATAGGGGTGTTCTGACGGTATTCTCAGTAGGTGGTGGAGCTGGGGGGGGGGGGGTAACCCTTAGAGGGTCGGGGTGGCCTTGGGGTGGTATCATTAATAGTGAGCCCGGAGGGAGGAGAGGAGGGGGGGGGGAGGAGAGATGGAGGGGGATGGGGATGGGGAGGCGTTAGAGACGGCTATCTGCCCTGGAGGCAATGTGAAGGGCATTCATCACCTCTATGGGGCAGACATAATCCTGGCCGCCCCCCAAGCGCAGTGCATCCTCCCCCCCCCTCATCACCACAACCACACCCACGCCCACAAGCACAACAACCACACCCACCCGCGCCCACACCCATAACCACAACAACACTCTCTATCCGGCTTCAATTCTCCGTCATCCTCACAGGACCGCCCGGGGACATGGGGCATGGAGGGCGGGGGGAGGCGGGCCGGCTGCGGGTGGGAGGCGGGCGGGAGGCGGGCGGGGGGCGGGCGGGGGGCGGGGCGGGGGGCGGGGCGCCGTGCCCCCGTAGTGCCCCGCGGCCAGGCCGACATTCCCCCACGCGCCCGCCCCGCCTTGTCAGGCCCGCCCGGCGTCCCACCAGGCGGCCATCTTGGATCGGCGTACATAATGTCGGGGTTGGCGCGCCGCCATCGTATCGCATCGTATCGCCGTGACTTGTGAGCGAGCGATTCGCCGAGCAACAGCGCGAATATAAGAAACGCACCAAAAGAACAAACAAAAAAACAAACAAGCCCAAACACACACTGCAACTGTTCTACTTCTCCACTTCTCAGGGTGAGCAGTTTGTCGCCAGTGTCGGATCACTGTCGTGTAATCTCAGCGGCTGTGGAAAGAAAGAAAGACAAAAAGAAAGAAGGACATAAAGAAGGAAAGAAAGAAAGGACTACAGTACGACACGCGAACCTTTCTTCGAGCGAGAGCTTTGGTTACAAACGCTCGAGTTTGGCGCCATTTCTGTTTCCTCTCGTCCAAAGCGAGGCTGCGCGCCGCGGCATCGAGGCGCCGCCTGGCGGGTGCTGTGAGAGTTGCGCGGGGCGGTGCGGGGCGTTGTAACGGCTTTGTTGCTACCTGCTGCCTGTTCCCGCCGCGTGGTGTCGTCTGGGGGCTCAGTTCGCGCGCATTCTCGCGTTAGGAGCTGCTGCAAGATGACGGCGGGTCGGCGCGCCATGACTGAGAGCTTCACGCTCTGTGTCCTCGTCCTTCTCCTCGGGCGCGACGCGGGTAAGTGGACGGGTGGACGGTCACTTGTCGTCTGCTGTTAACTAATGACAATCGTCGTCTGCTGTAGCTAATGACAATTTCGTCTGCAGTCACTACCCAACTAACAAAACGTTATAAAATGTTACAATACCGTTATAAAAAAGCCATCATATAAACGTTATTTTGTATGGAGTAAAACACTTTATATAACGTTATTTTATAACATTCTAAAGACGTTTTTTAATGTCATTGTGACATTTTCATATAACATTGCATGTTAAATGATAATGGAAGATTCATAACCATGTTGCCCTGTACCAGGTATACACTACTAACCAATATTTTTAATGGGTACTTGCTGTGATCCTTGATTTTGGTTGCCCTGCAGTGTCCCTTCCTTATGTGTAAGTTGATTCACTTACTTTTCCTGAATGTCACTTATTTTAATGCAGATTAGTTTCCCATTAAATGGTCATAAGATGGTTTGCCCAAATCATCTCATCCTCATTGCCAAATTTGTAGTGAAGATCGCACCGATATCAACTAGATTAAGTTGGATAAGGTTTGGGTATACTTTATATCTCACATGTCTTTACAGTCTCTTCCAAGATGGCTACCCTCTGTCTCAGTCACAATAGACCGCAAAACATTACAATAATGTTATAACGTCAGTATAACGTTACTATGAAGCTATACCATTACAATGCATGGTATAACGTTAGTATAATGTTACTGTGACATTATAATGTACCATAACCAAATAATAACATTAGCCTGACGTTACTTAACATTATGTGTTAGCTAGGTAATGACAAGTGTCGCCTGCTGTATCTAATGACAATTTCGTCTGCAGTCACTAATAACAATTGTTGTCTGCAATTGTCGTCTGAAGTCAGTCTCTAAAGACAATTGTTAGCTGCAGTCACTAATGACAATTGTCATCTGTAGTCAGTCACTAATGACAATTTCATCTGCAGTCAATAATGACAATTGTCGCCTGCAGTCAGTCACTGATGACAATTGTGGTCTGAAGTAATGACAATTGTCGTCTGCAGTCAGTCACCAATGACAATTGTCATATGCAGTCACTAATGACAATTATCATATGCAGTCAGTCACTAATAACAATTGTTGTTTGCAGTAACTAATGACACTTGTTGTATGCAGTCAGTCACTAATGACAATTATCGTCTGTAGTCACTAATGACAATTGGTGTCTGCAGTCAGTCACAAATGACAATTGTTGTCTGCAGTCACTAATGACAATTGTCATCTGCAGTCAGTCACTAATGACAACTGCCTTATGCAGTCACTAATGACAATGGTTATCTGCAGTCAGTCACTAATGACAATTGTCCTCTGCAGTCACGAATGGCAATTAGTGCCTGCAGTCAGTCACTAATGACAATTATTGTCTGCAGTCACTAATGACAATTGTCATCTGCAGTCAGCACTAATGACAATTGTTGTATGCAGTCACTAATGACAATTGTCATCTGCAGTCAGGCACTAATGACAATTGTCATCTGCAGTCACTAATGACAATTGTTGTCTGCAGTCACTAACCACAATTGTCATCTGCAGCCATTGATGCACATTTTCGTCTGCAGTCACTAACAACAATTGTTGTCTCCAGTCACAAATGCCAATTATCATCTGCTGTTGCTGAGCCAACTGTTATATGCTGGAACTAACGTCAATTGTCGTCTGCAGTCATTAACGACAATTGTCATCTGCTGTAGCTAATGCAAATGTGTCATCTGCAGTCGCTGATACTAATTGTTGCAGTCGCTGATGCTAATTGTTGTCTGCAGTCACTAATAACAATTGTCATCTCCATTCACTGACACCAATTCTTGTTTGCAGTCACTGACACTAATTGACATTTGAAGTCACTAATGGCAATGATTATCTGCAGTCACTAATGACAGCAGCTATTTTCCGGATTAATTTCCGCTGATGTCTGAAAATCGACTGAAGCTGTGACACGGCATATTCTATGCCTTACACATCGGCGTAGTGTGATTGTCCTTTTCAGTCATTTCCAATCATTTCCTTCGTTATAGACCACATATGTTAAGCTCACCTTTAACCCATAACCACCTGGTACCTGATAGCCTTGTACAGGTCCACAAGGCCTTATCCGGAATCCGCCCATTGGCTAGGGTGCCGGTGTGGCAGTAAATCGCAAACCCCTGGAAATTGCACACCCCGGGGTTTGCGATTTACTAGGAAATCACAAACCCCCCCTGGAAATCGCAAACCCCCCTGTGTTTTGGGATCGATTCGGGCCAAATCTATTCAATGCGACCATATTTAACAGAATTATATACTCAAATCGTGAAATTTCATTAAATTAACCCTAAATTCGAAGCGTTATAAGGCTACCGCCGCATGGCGGCGATATTAATCGCCGAACATAATGTAAACAAATCGCCGCCGCATCGACGTCGCGTTCCATACTGGGGCGGCGGCGATTTGTTTACTTTACGTTCGTCGATTCGAATATAACTAGTAATATCGCCGCCAATGCGGCGTGCCTTAATAACGCTTCGAATTTAGGGTTAAATTGGTAACCAAATAAGTGAAATTTGACCAATTTAACCCTAATTCGACGAACGTAAAGAAACAAATCGCCGCCGCGAATGGGGGGTTTGCGATCTCCAGGGGGGATATGCGATTCCTGGAAATGTAAACCCCCCATGCCCATATATGGCATGGGGGTTTGCGATTTCCTAGGAAATCACAAGTGGGGGTTTGCGATTTACAGGTTTTGCGATTTCCTGCTACACCGGTGCAACATTGGTGTCCACTAAACCGTATTCTGAGCGGCTTTGTTTGTTTATTGGAATTTCACATCCTGGCAACATCTTTGGTCATATCAGGACGGGTACTGACTTGTTGCAGTGCACACTCATGGCGACTTTACGGTGTTCCTCTATTGGGAAATCAGGTCACCGACACCATGACCCGATATCCCACTCAGTCACATTATCTTGACACAGCCCAACCGCTAAATGTCAGGAACCTTAGATTCCATCATGCATAACCCGCAGATATGCAAAATAGGCTTTGAGGTGTACTTGCTCGCGACACTTGTAAATATGTAGCACTGCCTCAGTCATACCTGTACCCTGTGGAAGAGTGTTCACTTGTGAAGGTGTCGGTCATCCTATCGATCCTGCTCAGTGGACCCATTTGCAGTTTGGGCTATTTTCCGCTTCAACCAGTGATCCACAACTGGTTCATCGAAGGCTGTGGTATGTTTTGTCCTGTCTGTGGGAAAGTGCATTTAAAAGACCCCTTGCTGCTTATCGGAAAGAGTAGCCTATGTGGTGGCAGCAGGTTTCCTCCAAAGAAATATTTCAGAATGACCACATATGTTTGATGTCCAATAGCCGATGGCTGAAAATCAACGTGCGCAGGAGGCATCGTTAAATAAAACAAGCATTACTTTACTTGTGTACCCCGGTAACCTGGCTAACCTTAGGTGTGCTTTGAAGGGGTAAACTTGCTCGCGACACTTGTGAATATGTAGCGTTGTCTTAGTCATGTCAGTACCCTGGTAAATGGCCTGCCTTCGATTTTCCCCAGCGGCTTCGCTGGACCGCGCAAGGTTCTGCCAGCTCTATGGCCTGGGTGGCACGGCTGACGTCGAGGCCTCAGACACGCTCGACCAATGCAACCGGAAGTGTGTGAAGCAGACCATGCCGCCCTGCGTGAAGACGCTCTTCTATGGAGGACTTGGGTGAGTACTGCAGTGAGTTGTCCTCGTCCCACCAGGTGGAATGCCGCAAGACATCAGTAGCGTAGTTTGTATCAAGGTGCATGGGTGGACACCACCGAGTGATTTACTAAGCTCAGCAAGGAATGCCAAGAATTACTTATGTGAGTATGAGTATGAAGCTAAAGGCCCTGTCACACTACGACGTGACTACGTCAGCGTAGGCACAACGTGAAAATAATGATATTACGTTGACGTTATGGGCGTAATATGCAAATTGTGGACGTGAGCGTAACGTGAAAGTAACGTCGGTGTAGGTCGTGACCTTAGCTGTAACGTGACAACGTTAAGGGGGAGGGGTAATTGGCGACGTGACCGGGCGTTAGTGTAACGTAGCGTACGTCGCCGTAACGGGTGCGACGTGGACGTAACGTGACCGTGAACAACGACCGAACGTGACAACGTTACCGTAACCGGACCTAAGTGACCGTAACTGACCGTAAGACCATAACGTGACCGTAACGTGACCGTAACGTGACCGTAACGTGCAAAACGTGTCCCAACCGGGCCGTCGGCTGACGTGACATAACGTGACTCTAAGTCATTTACGCTGCCATAACGATCGCGGAACGTCAACCTAACGTCATTGTGACGTCATCCCGACGTAACGGCTTCACGTCGAGATACGTCGAAAGTTTTGAACAGGTTCAAAACCTTGACGCGCGCCGACGTAACACAACGTAACATGACGTAGCTCGACGTCACTCTAACGTCATTATGACGTCATCATAACGTAACCCAACGTACGGAACGTAATGACGAAAAATCATCACGTTAGGCTCACGTTGGCTCGTTACGTCGTAGTGTGACAGGGGTATAAGATTCCTTATACGCGGTATGCAGCATGTGAATGCGAATGCGGCAAAAAATCGATAAGCATGTAATTGAATAGTGGTGCTTCCAGACGTACGAATGAAAATGCGAATGTGAATGCGAATGCGGCAACTGAATCGGTCCATGGACCGATCGGTGCGGCATGCGAATGCGAATACTGGTGCGTTTGCCATAGAAAACAGTTGGGAGAAACCTGACACTATGTGTGTGTGTGTGTGTGTGTGTGTGGGTGTGGGTGTGGGTGTGGGTGTGGGTGTGGGTGAGGGAGGTGTTATGTCAGGGTGGTGGCATGCCGCTGGGACTGGAGTTAATTAGATATGTTTGTGTCGTGTGGATTTCCAGCTAACTACTTGCAGATGAGTGGGCTTTGTAAATGGTACTTTGAAGCACACTTTATACGAATATAATTAAAGTTGTTACTGTAAAGATCAAACCAAATCGCTGCATGCTGCATGCTGTGTGGGTGGAATCAACCCATTCACATGCCGCATGCCGCATGCCGTATGCCGTATTCGCATGCCACATACCACGTATAAGGAATCTTAGCTTGAGTCACCATTTAGGAATGGTCTTCCATATGTTAGCCACAGGGATCCCACTGACTGGTCCCATTACCAGGATGCTGTGTCCGGTTCAGTAGCATTAGATGGGATGGCGGAATGAGTTAAGCTTCTGTCTCCTGTTTTGGTAGATCATGGGATTCGAACCTATGTGTTTGAACCATGGGTCGAGTCAAGCCAATGAGTTAAAAATGTATCCTTGTCACTTCCTAGCCAGGTGTTCGGCATTACTATGATAAGGAAAGGACTGGTTGGATCAGTGTCAGGATAATGCGATTGAGTGGGATATCAGTTCATGGTGATGGTTGCCCGGTCTCCCAGTGGGGCACCACTATAAAGTCACCATGAGCGCACACTGTTACAAGTCGCTGCCCGTCCTTGTTGTTGAAGATTTATACTGCCTATCATGGATAAGCCTGAATAGGCTTGTTTTCACCATTAGACAGTTTGTCGATAGAAAGCCCGAGCCTACACTTTTACCGACCCAAGGGATTTTTAACCTCTCACACCACATAGACATGGTATGACCTTAGATGTTGCCCGGATGTAAAACTCCAACAACCAACCAACCTGTTCAGTAATGTATGGTTGCTGAACCCTCCTTATGTTTTCTGCATGAAATGGAGGAACGGGATGTAGCTCAGGCAGTAGCGTGTTCACCTGTGAAGGTTTGGGTCATCTGATCGAATCCTGCTCAGTGGAGCCATTTCCAGTCTGGGCTATTTTCTGTTCCAGCCAGTGTTCCACATCTGGTTCATCAAAGGCTGTGGTATGTGCTGTCCTGTCTGTGAGAAAGTGGATATAAAAGATCCCTTGCTACTTATCGGAAAGAGTACAATGGTAGTAGCAAGTTTCATCTGAGCAACACATGTTATACTACCATAAGATATAGCTTAATCATGGATTACACCTATATTTTTTATCTCATCAATTTATATTTTACATAGATGTAAATGGGAGATTTCCAGCTTTCATTTGCAACCAAAAATTGTTAAAAATTCAAATATTAGATTTTACCTCTCCATGTGACACTTCTGGCCAGTTTTCAGGAGAGTGACCCATATAAAAGACCCCTTGCTGCTTATCGGAGAGTGTAGCCTATGTGATGGCAGTGGGTTTCCTCCTAAGAAATATGTCAGAATGACCATATGTTTGACATCCAATAGCCAATGATCAAAATCAATGTGCTCTAGAGGTGTCGTTAAATAAAACAAACTTTTTTTTGCATGAAATGGAAGTGTGCAACATCATTATTGAAGCAGCATAGTCTGACATCAGCATCACATTTTCAAAACCAAAACATTGATCTAGATTTGATCCTACATATCTAACTTAGATACTGATGCACTTATTAAGCATATCTCCCCACACAGAAGGGAATGCTGAGTCAGCTAATGACTGGAAGCAAACCAGTGGAAGGAGGTCAGGGTACCGGACTCATCACTGGAAACATAGCAGTGGAAGAAGGACAGGGTACCAGACAAATCACTGAGAGCAGAACAGTGATAGGGTAACAGACTATGCTGAAGCTTATACTCTCAAAGAAAATTTGCCATCTCCAAAGACGTTCTATTGGCACCGCTAAGAACAGGCATGTGGCATATTTGTATCGCAACTGAGTCGGTGATGTCTGACTGGGTCGGTTGACCTTTGGTAATGCTGATTGAGCTTCAGGCATGTTGGTTGGTTGATTTTCGTTGACCTTTGATCGAATTGGCTGACCCCTATGTCGACTGACCTGACACCATATTGATTGACCTCTAGCCACATTGACCGAGTTGGCTGACCTCTGACCGTGCTGGCTGACCTGTACTCGCATTATTGCTTAACCTATGAATTTGCTAGTTCACTTCAGTATCTATAGCTTCACCTTTGACTGTTGGCTGGCCCGTGACAGTACAAGTTAACTGACTTCTGACGGCATTGTTTCATTTCTGACTGCATTGCTTTATCTATCACTGTTCTGATTTATCTCTGACTGTGTTGGCTGACCTTTGGCTGTAGTGCCTCTGACCTGATGTTGCTACACCTACAGGTGCTGCGTCTACTACCACACAGAAGCTGTGTATGACATGGCCTGTGACACTCTGATCACCAATGGCTTCCGAGCTCTTCACGTCAGTGGCTGCGCAGGTGAGCTAGCGAACAAAGATGTGTCTTCTGCAGGCAAAACCTTTTATCTAGAATTTTATTTTCCTTGGTGACAATTATTATAATTGTGAGCTTTTTAACTTCATGAGTGTCTTTTGATATGTATTTTATTGTGTGCTTTTACACTCTGTGTAAAAGCGATGGCTACACGAAAATGGATAGAATAAAAGTTAAACGCTTCTCATTGGGAATATGGCCTTTGCTATCGACATGGCATAAAACAGCTAACAATCAATCAATCAATCAATCACCAGGCAACCTGTCACACATGACAATATGAAGAAATAAATGCTTGGAGAATCAAAATACTCCACTCCTACAGAATCTGAGAATCCTGGCCGTTCAGCCAGAAGGGCTCTTGGCCACAATCGGAGGACATTATCAAACGTCTCAGGTGGGGTCGAACGATTTAATTCTCTTTGTAGCCCTTAATTAAGGACATTTGAAGAGTTCAAATGCAAAACCACACAAGTGCCAATCCAACAATTGATATATGCATTGGAATCAAACCTTCAAAAAGTTAATTTGTTTTAATTCCTACATAATCATGTGATCATAGGAAAAGTGGAATTAGTGAGAATAACACTTATTTCAGGCAAAGATCTTTTTATTTAAACTACATTTTTTGACTGGCCTTTATGGCGATTTGCACCTGAACTCTCCATTTAGAATGTGTTATAATGTGCGATTTGTTAAAAAAAAGACTACTATGTTAAAGCTGCATAGTCCGATGAAGCATCAAATTTTCAAAACCAAAATAATTATATAGATTTGACTCTATATATATAACTTATATATTGATGCACATATTAAGCTTTTATTGCCACATAGAAGGGAACACTGAGACAATTTGATAGAACCTGTTACAGTTGAAGCCTATGGTGTCAGAGTTTTGGCGTGCTTGCCAAAACTAAATTTGCATGTTTGAATTTCAAATATCTCAAAACTTATCATTTTAAAATCAAAGTTACTTTAACCTGAAATAAGGTAGAGTGTAACGATCAATTTAATATATTTATCTCAGAAAAATGATCAAAATGCAAAACCACCGGACTATGCAACTTTAAGCAATGACTACTAATAACCACGACTCGCGGTTGTAAAATTAACCCTGCCTGTTCCTGTGGCTCTTCCCCCCTCATTAATGTTACTTGTTCCTCTCTATTTACTCTCCGTTGTTCTTGCAACATCTGAAAAGCCATTTCTGCTGTTCCCTATTCCCCCACAATTCCTGTTCCTCTGACATTAACTCGGCTTGTTCCTTCACATTACCCCCCACTCCCCCCAATGCTACCTGTATATCAATATCATTCGTTACTGCGGTGTTAGCCCTCCCTTCTCCTCCATCTCACCTCCACCCATTGCTGTGTCGTTAACCCTCCATCTTGCACCAGCTTACCAAGGACCTACTGCTGCAGCCCTAACCCTCCATGAAGCCCTAAACTATTATGGGAGTGTTAACACTCCTTCGTCCTCCATGTTAACCTCACCTGTTGTTCTGGTGCTAACTGTCCCTCTTGCACCATCTTACTCTAACCCATTGCTGTTGTGTTAACCCTCTATCTTGCACCATCTTACTAAACCCATTGATGTTGCGTTAACCCCTCCCTTTTGCACGATCTTGCTCTAACTCATTGCTGTTGTGTTAACCCTTCATCTTGTACCATCTTACTTTATCCCATTGATGTTGTGTTAACCCTCCCTCTTGCACTATCTTACTCTAACCCGTTGCTGTGGTGTTACCTCTCCCTCTTGCACGATCTTTCTCTAACTCGTTGCTGTGGTGTTAACCCTCCCTCTTCCACCATCTTACTCTAACCCGTTGCTGTGGTGTTGACCCTCCCTCTTCCACCATCTTACTCTAACCCATTGCTGTGGTGTTAACCCTCCCTCTTGAACCAGCTTGCTCTAACCTGTTGCTGTGGTGTTAACCCTCCCTCTTGCACCATCTTGCTCTAACCTGTTGCTATGGTGTTAACCCTCCCTCTTGCACCATCTTGCCTTAACCCGTTGCCGTGGTGTTAACCCTCCCTCTTCCACCATCTTGCCTTAAACCCGTTGCTGTGGTATTACCCCTCTCTCTTGCACCATCTTGCTCTAACCCGTTGCTGTAGTGGTACCCCTCCCTCTTGCACCATCTTGCTCTAACCCGTTGCTGTGGTGGTGACTCTCCCTCTTCCGACAGCGCGTGAGAACCCCACACTGCTGATGCTTCTGAAGATCACGCCTCCATCGGTCAAAATGACCCCGCGGGTCACAACGACGACGACGACGACAACAAGTCCTGCCCCCGAAGCAGAAGCTGAAACGACGGTGGCTGGGACGACGGAGGCAGCACCGAACAATACGGTTGAAGAGATCCCAGATCCAAAAGGTGGGGCAGGCAATGAAATGAAAAGTTTTTTTTAAAAGTTTTAAAAAAGAACTCGGAAACAATTAGAAATAGCTCATTAGTTTTAACTCCTTCTTAAAACTGGACCCGATTTTTGTTGTGGCCGACTATTCAGTCTCGTCCAACACGGATCGGGCCGAAACTTAATTTAACGCGATTAGATTTTCAACACAGTCATGTGTATTATTGTTGTGGATGCCATAGTACTAGATTGGCTCCCAAGGCCTTCAAACATCGGTTTGCGGTGGTTGAAAGTAGTCGTTGCTGACATACCCCAGCCTAGAAAATTAACTAAGACGACCACATACATTAAGATGCATGCACTGAATGCATACAGTGGTCAAATATATGACAAACTCTTAATTAGCTGAATGTAATAACAATATTTTGTTATCCTAAGATTGTTCTTGTAATTAATTAGTGTTAATGACTGATGTTAAGGATGGCCGGTAGCTCAGTGCCCTGGCGCTGAAAAAAGACTGTATTTAGATGAATGAAAATGTTTACCATAAAAAATATATAAATAGGCAGATATTTCTTAGTAACCCATTAGTTATGCCAAGCACTAGGCTAGGCAGTGGCAAGTATTAAGCTTGTTGGGGTCCCAAATGATTGCCCATACACTACCCGTGTAACGTTAAAAAAACTCCTGAAACCAACCACCTCCCGAAATGGACCATTTAAAGTGGGTCCCATGGTAGGTCGATTAGAGAGGTTTTACTGTATATCACACACTCTGATCTGAAACCACTAATAGCCACCCACATAAAATCCAAATGGCAACATGAGTGGAATGAAAACATTAATAAACTTAAAGAAATTGAACCATTTGTGGGAAAGCCACCACAGACTCATGCGGGAGGTCGGCAGGACCAAGTGGTGTTTAGCCGCTGCCGTATTGGCCACTCGTGGCTTACACATGCTTTTCTGCTCAAGGGCGAACCTCCCCCTGACACTCAAACACATTTGACTAAGTTGCATTGATTTTTTTGCCCTGCGCCAACAGTTCTACCCTGCAGACAGTATGCATGACCTTTTTACTAAGGTAAAACAGGAAAACATTTTAGCCTTTTTGAGGGCAGCTGGACTGTACCACCTCATATAGTTTACTAAATAGATTCTATCAATTATTAATAAAACTTTTCTTTTTCTATGGGAATTTGTTTCCCTTGACCACAAATATATTATTGTGAGCTTTCTAATTTAATGAGTATCTATTGGCACATAATTGATTGTCTGCTTTTACATGTAAAAGCAATGGTTTGAACAAAAAACAAACATTTCTCGCCGTGAATATGGCCTATGCTGCCGACACGGCGTAAAGCAACCGCCAATCAATCAATCAGTATATCACACAAATGCAGTATGGCGTGAAAAAATTAATACATGCTGAGGGGGCACACAAACCTTGTATGAGGGGCGCAGACAACACGGACACTGATAGGCGAGTACAGTTATTTCTATTTGGCTTATAGAATAGTTGGGCAACACAAGCGTTAACCTACAATAATGCAACCGTAACTGTACTTGGCTGGACAACCCGCCCTACCAAAATAATAAAAAAACAAAAAAAACACGAGCACAAGCAGGAGATGTTGACCAGGGTGGGCCAAGTGAGGAAATGGGGCCTGGTCAAGGAGGAGAGGGGCGAGGAAAGGTGGAGCCGTGGGTGCCACCTGACAGACTTCAACCCAAATGGACAATAGTTAAGTAGCCAACTCTTAACACATGGCGGGGGTGGGGGGTAGGGGTGGGGCCTCTGTTCCTTCCCTACACCGGTATATCCAAGATATACGTGTCTATTTACATGAACAACTGGAAACAGGGCTCACGAGTCTTGGGTTCGAGTCCTAGGCGAGCAAGTAAACACCTTTAGAATTTATACTTGTCGCTATCTAGCCTGGAACTTGGCATAACTAGAAATTAGAATAGCACTAGGAGCAGTGAAATGAGGAAGACCAATTGTCTAAAATTGATATTGTCACCAATTAATCCGTGAGTGCAAGACACAAAACGAATACAAAATAAATCCATGTAAACCTAAAAGTCGTCCTGTCACAGAACTATTTCGTATATTTACAAGAATTAAATGCAGAACTGAATGCGTAATAGATTTTTGTTGTTGGTCATTCTCCCGCCTCAATAATACTGGCTGGACAAACAATGCCTCAGACTTGTATAATCCGATAGTTTTGAATTCCTATCATATTTACTGATATAAGCATTATAGTCTACCTTACTTTGGTTTGAAGGAACTTTTATTTAAAGATAATTAATATGCTGTGTAATTCTTAACTTTGGATGTGAGTATATTAACATGCTGTGCAATTCTTTACTTTGCATGCCAGCATATTAATATATCCTGTATAATCATTGACTTTTGATGTTGGCATATTAATATGCTCTCCAAATTCTTGACGTTGGACGTCAGTGTATTAAAGTTGCATAGTCCGATGAAGTATCATATTTTCAAAACCAAAACAATTATCTAGATCTGATTCTACATCTCTAACTTAGATACTGGTGCATTTATTAAACATTTGTTTCTGCGTAGAAGGCAATACGGAGTCTATTTAATTGAACCTGTTTCTGCAAAAGTCTATCGTGTCAGAGTTTTGGCAAACATGCCAAAACTAATTTTGCATGTTTGCACTTCAAATATCTAAAAAGTTTACCATTTAAAATAAAAGTTACTTCACGCTAAAGTAAAGTCAGGAATAATGATCAATCTAAAATATTTATCTCAGAAAAATGGCAGAAATCCAAAACCATCAGACTATGCAACTTTAATATGCTGTGAAATTCTTGACT
The DNA here is from genome assembly GCA_030323885.1 of Branchipolynoe longqiensis. NCBI lineage: Eukaryota > Metazoa > Annelida > Polychaeta > Phyllodocida > Polynoidae > Branchipolynoe > Branchipolynoe longqiensis. The sequence continues at coordinate 14,189,280 of CM059196.1, read as the reverse complement.
TCCCCCCCCCCAACACCCTCCTCATCTCCCCCCCTTGTAGACCCTGACCTCTGTGAGGAGCTGGTTGTGACGTCAGTGCAGCCCGACTGGTACCAGCTGCAGGCGAAGCTGCGCAATGAGTCTGCAAACTACTTCTGCCACAAGCTGTGCCAGGGCCCGCTGCCCCCCAAGCACCCCTGGCTGAAACCAGCTACAGGCGTAAGTATCACAGAGGGGGTCCACATGGGCCTTCTATCTAGCGGTGTGAAGCCAAACGCCTCCAACCCACGAAAGCTACCCTTTGTCCTTATCCCATACTCAGGATTTTCAAAGTGACGTAAGAGATCATGTGGTATTTCTATCTGAAGAGTTCAGGCGCAAAACCTGTACAAACGCCAATCCAAAAACTTAATTAAATTTAAAAAATGTTACCTAATTGTAATTTTAATTCATACTAATTCCATTTTGTTGGTGATGAAATGATTATGGACAAAACAAAAGAACAGGATGAACAAAAGAACAGGATGGTAAAAAATGAACTTTTTGAATGTTTCATTTCAATGTTCATCTCAATTTTTGGATTGGCGTTTACATTTACTCCTCATTTGTTTAAGCATCCGAATTTTGTTTTTAGTTGCATTACATTGTTTTATTAATGACTGACTCACATTTCAAAATCTCAATTTTTGATTGGCTGATTTAGATCTCACACAACCAATAGATTTAGAAAATAAAATAGGTCATTTAGGTGTGCATTCTCAAAGCCAAAATACCTCCACAAATATGGTCAAACATGTCTAAGATAATGGCACACTCATTAATTAATTAGTCAATTTTGTTGGGGGGTATGAGGGTGCCCCTAAGGAATGTCAAAGCTCACTGGCTCATACCTGACGTGACCTATTAACATAGCAATGCTGTGTTACATTTGTCTTCAACCAGTGGGGACACACAAACACAATTTTATTTAGCATGCTTGCCATTCATATATCTCTAAAGTATTATCATAAAAGTTGCTCCAACCGACAACAGGATAAATTATTATTGCCTGCCAAATATACTTTAATACAAAGTAGGAGAACAATTCATAATCGGTAGTTAATGCAACCTTGATGTAGCCTGATGTCTCTGTGGGATTAATTCATAACAGAGATCTTTATTGTATGATACAACCGTTATCTTTACTTAGCCTGGTGTATCTGGAGGATTAATTAATGACAGAGAACTTTATAGTATTATACAACCGTTACCTTGACTTAGCCTCGTGTATCTTAGTGATTAATTAATGACAGAGATCTTTATTGTATGATACAACCATTACCTTGACTCAGCCTGGTGTATCTGTGTGATTAATTAATGACAGAGATCTTTATCGTATGATACAACCATTACCTTGACTCAGCCTCGTGTATCTGTGTGATTAATTACTGACAGAGATCTTTATCATATGATACAACCATTACCTTGACTCAGCCTGGCATATCTGTGTGATTAATTACTGACAGAGATCTTTATCGTATGATACAACCATTACCTTGACTCAGCCTAGTGTATCTGTGTGATTAATTACTGACAGAGATCTTTATCGTATGATACAACCATTACCTTGACTCAGCCTGGTGTATCTGTGTGATTAATTACTGACAAAGATCTTTATCATATGATACAACCATTACCTTGACTCAGCCTGTTGTATCTGTGGGATTAATTAATTACAGAGATCTTTATCATATGATACAACCATTACCTTGACTCAGCCTGGTGTATCTGTGGGATTAATTAATTACAGAGATCTTTATCATATGATACAACCATTACCTTGTCTTAGCCTGCTGTTTCTGTGGGATTAAATAATGACAGAGATCTTTATCGTATGATACAACCATTACCTTGACTTAGCCTGGTGTCTCTATGAGATAAATGAATGACAACAATCCTTTGCGTATGATACAACCGTTACCATGACATAGCATGGTGTATCTCTGGGAATAATTAATGATTGAGATTTTTATTTTATGATACAATCATTACCTTGATTTAGCCTGCTGCCTCTGTAATGACTGAGTTCTTTATCGTATGATACAAGCATTACCTTGACATAGCCTGGAGCATGTCTGTGATTAATTAATGACTAAGATTGTTGTTGTAAGATAGAATCATCACCTTCACTTGCTCTGGTGCCTCTGTGGGTTTAATGACTCGGAACCTTTCAGAAGGCGGACTGTCATTCGCTGGCTAACTACGACTCGTCTCTGTGTGGCTCCTTCCTGGACATGATCATGAACACTTGGAACCAGTTCAGGGATGGCCAGCTGACCTTGACCTTGTGTAGCCTGGCTCCACTCCCAGATGAGATGACCACAAGTAAGTAATGCGATAACAAACATACCACACTTTGCTGTGGAACAGTGTATTTCAAATTCAAGAAATACATTAATAATGTAACCTAGAAAAACAGATTATGTTTAAAATGATTAAGACAAAGAAGAGTGAAAGTTGTATTTAGGACTTTTTGAAATCTACAAAGAGTTACAAGCCATAAACAAGAAGCACAAACACCTAATTATTACTAATACAACATTTAAAAGATTTGAATCAAATTGCACTAGTGCTGCCCAGCGGTGAAAACAAGTGTTAACACACTTATCTGTTACATACCCAATGGACTGTGTCTTACAGCTCACAAAGAATGATACACCAGCCTAAGTAATATCCATAAATGAGGAGCCAAATATGATAAATATATTAAGAGTTCAGGCACAAAACCCCGTAAACACCAATCCAAACATTGAGATAAACATTGGGGTCAAACCTTCAAAAGGTTCCTTTTATAAATCCCTGTGGTTTTGTTCATTGCTCCATAACCATTTCATCAAAAGAAAAGTGGAATTAGTGGGAATTAAATTTTACCTTCAGGGACAAATCTTGTGTTTGTCTAATGGTGAAAACAAGTCTATTCAGACTTATCCATGATAGCCAGTACAAATCTTCAAGAAGAAGAATTTTAATTAAATGTTTGGATTGGCGTTTACGGGGCTTTGCGCGCAAACTCTTCATATATACTGTTCAAGTTGCTGGGTTTCCTCGATTGATTCATGCTTTTTAATTGACAGTTGGTGGTGTCACAGACGGAAACATGACAGACGTCACAGGCGACGGTGTCACAGGCGGCATTGGGGACGATGTCACGACCGCCGTGCCGCCGTAGGGTCATGTGGTTGTCGAAGAAAACCAGCCCACATATGTTAACCAACCCATATAGGGGCATGTTGACCAACCCATATAAGGGCATGTTAACCAACCCTTATAAGGGCATGTTAACCAACCCATATAAGGGCATGTTAACCAACCCATATAAGGGCATGCTGACCAAACCTTATAAGGGCATGTTTACCAACCCATATAAGGGAATGTTGGCCAACCCATAGACCTATTTCATATGTCGTCAGGATAGGTATTTAGGTCAGTGCGCGCACAGCTTGGCTGCAGGACAACATCCGGTCACACTGCAAACTTTATAGCAGTGAGCAATGTACATACAGAAAAAGGTAAATATCTCTAAAACCGCACAACTTAGAAACAAACCGCTTGGAACACAAACAGATCAAATGTTTAAGAAACAAATTATATTAAAGTTAAATGCTTAGTCTTCTGCATTTCTATTAATTTGGAATCAAACTGATGTTTTGCACTGCGCGTACTGGCAACCTCAATGCATTGTCAATGTCTATGACTATAGTATAAGCAATCTTCATACAGAAAAAGGGAAATATCTCTAAAACCGCACAACTTAGAAACAAACCGCTTGGCACACAAACAGAACAAATGTTTAATAAACAGATTATATCAGATTTATATGCTTAGTCTTCTGCATTTCTATTAATTTTGAATAAAACTGACATTTTTCACTGTGTGGGTGGGCAAACTCAATTGCAGTGGGCCTTGGTTCTGCAGCCAAGGTGCGTGCGCATACACAATGTTTATAAACATTGAAAGGGGTCTATATAAGGGCATGTTAACCCACCCATATAAGGGTATATTAACCAACCCATAAAATAGCATGTTGACCAACCCATATAAGGGCATGTTGGCCAACCCATATAAGGGTATGTTAACCAACCCATATAAGGGTATGTTAACCCACTCATAAAAGGGTATGTTAACCCACTCATAAAAGGGTATGTTGGCCAACCCTCTTTTAGTTTGTATCCAAGGCTTGATCATCAAGCCAATGTCAGTAAGTGATGGAATCTTATCATGCAGTTGGACTAAAAATATAAATATATATGTACATATATGTGTATTTGGAATGTCACCATATATAAAGGAGCCATCATATATGGAAATGTCACCATATATGGAAATGTCACCATATATGGAAATGTCACCATATATGAAAATGTCACCATATATGGAAATATCACGATATATGCAAATGTCACGATATATGCAAATGTCACCATATATGCAAATGTCACCATATTTGCAATAGCACCATATATGGCGGTATAACCATATATGGAGCTGACACCATATATGAAATGACAACATATATATGTGGAATGACACCATATGTGGATCTGACAATATACACGCATTGACACCATATATGGATTTGGCACCATATATGGAATGACACCATATGTGGAGCTGATACCATATATGGAATGACACTGTATGTGGAGCTGACATCATTTATGGAATCACACCATATGTGGAGCTGACACCATATATGGAATGACACCATATATGGAGCTGACACCATATATGGAATGACACCGTATGTGGAACTGACACCATATATGAAATGACACCATATATATATGGAGCTGACACCATATATGGAATGACACCGTATGTGGAGCTGACACCATATATGAAATGACACCATATATATATGGAGCTGACACCATATATGGAATGACACCGTATCTGGAGCTGACACCATATATGAAATGACACCATATATATATATATGGAGCTGACACCATATATGGAATGACACCGTATGTGGAGCTGATACCATATATGGATTTGACACCATATATGGAATCACACCGCAGTAGGCCTAGTCTGTCCAGATTCATCTACACATTTATTGGAATGATCTTTGTTTTGCCATCGTGTCAATAAAATAAGTTTGAAAAAAAAATATATATATATATATATGATTATGATTCCATTCATTGCTTGCATATTTTCTTTAGGCTCTATTCCCTGAGAGCTATCTATGTAAAGGCTGGAGTTATGTGAGTCAAAAGGTCAGCCCGAAATAATGACCTTCCAGATAGGAATAACCTAGAAGATCCCATTCTGGTAGGTTGTGGGATTCGAACTCGCGGGTTCGAACCCTGACTTACAAATTGATGCTTGTCGCTGCCTAGACTGATGCTTGGCATTACTAGGATAGGGCAAGGAGCAGTGGAATGAGGAAGACCAATTATCTGCTATTGAAATTTCCCCCGCTTAATCAACTAATGTACAAAACAAAACAAAATGATGCCTAAAATAGACGGCTCACAGTTACAATGGTTGATGGGGGTCCCTATATGAACGAAGACAGACCCTTGCTTTGATACCGTACATGGTGGCCAAATCGGGGCACACAGGATTCCCATGCGGAAGGTCAGGAGTTTGAATTCCAGTCGACTTAAAGGCCCTGTCACACATCACCGGATTGGGGAAACAGACAGAAACCAAACAAAGTCCGATTTGTGTCCGTACAAGTTTTGAACATGCACAAAACTAGGAATGGATGCTGCCGGATTGACGTCTATGGTTCTTGTCCGGTTTGAGTTTGTTTCGTCTGTTGGCTATCCATTCATGTCCGTTTCAAGTCCGTTTCATGTCCGTTTCATGTCCGTTTCATGTTTGTTTCATGTCTGTTTTATGTCTGTTCGTCTGGCGGCCTTTGACCCGATGTCGCAACAGTTTGACATATTTTAATACATTTTGATACTTATCACCACCGGACTAGACAATTCTGTCTGTTGCTCAATCCGGCATAGTGTGACAAGCACTTAAACCAAAGACAAAATTGATACTTGTCGTTCACTAGAGTGGTGCTCAGCATTAATAGGACAGGGTAAGGGTTAATTAGCTCAGAGTCAGGATAATGCGACTGATTGGAAAATTGGGTCCCCTGATTTCCCAGTGTAAAGTCGCCATGAGTGCGCACGGTCACAAGTAGGTCCCAGCCCTGATATCGCCATAGATTTTGCTAGGACGGAAAACTCCAACAACCAACCAACTAATCATGCTTTGATTCACATACCCCTTAATTTCTGAGCGGGGTTTTAAAATAAAATTGCATAGTCCGTGAAAATCATTAATTTTGTAGTTGAACGTAATTGAACGTAGTTGGAGGTAGTTGGACGTAGTTGAACGTAGTTGAACGTACCAGCATCCATAATTATCCATCATGCTAACTTGGTAATAACGTGGCTGGGCCATCAGTTCCGATTTAATCTTTGGACATGTTCAAAAGAGCGCTACGTTAGAGGCTAACATACTGTGGCGGGTCTCCATACTCTTAATGTACTCTAGCGTAGTCTAGTTGAACCTAGTTGACCATAGCGGAGGCTAACATACATTGAACATAGTTGAACATAGTTGAATGTAGTTGAACATAGTTGAACATGCCGGCAGCCGTGCCGTAGCATATTTATCTGTACCAAAACCTGCCGTACCTTAACGTTTTCCACCGTAGTTTAACATACTTACACCATGTTTGACCCACATTAATCTATCCTATGTTCAACTACTTTCAACTACGTTCACTAACATGTATATGACCAGTGCTTTACCGACCCACACGATTTTTAACCTCCCACACGACATATACATGGTATGAGAGCAACCGGCCTTTGATGATGCTGTGAGTTTGATGATGCGGTGGAAATCCAAATTGGCAAAGGTAGGGGCACGGGGAATCGAACCACTTAATTGCATTTGTACCTACGTATATAACTAACTTAGATACTGGTGTAATTAAAGCTGCATAGTCCGATTAAAGCATCTCATCTTCAAAGCCAAAACAATAACAATCTACATTGTATCCTACATATCTAACTTAAATAGGGATGCACTTATTAAACATTTGCTGCCACATTGAAGGGAATGCTGAGTCAATTTAATAGAACCTGTTCCTGCTGAAGCCTATGGTGTTGAGAGTTTTAACATGTTTGCGAAAATTAATTTGGCATGTTTGCATTAAAATATCTCAAAAGTTAGCCATTTAAAATGAAAGTTACTTCAAATTAAAGTAAAGTAGATTATAGGCATCAACGTAATGTATTTATCCAAGAAAATGCCACACATTCAAAGCCATCAGACTATGCAACTTTAATAAGTATGTGTTGTTACATGGAAGGGTGTACAGACTCAATCAATAGAACATGTTACTGCTGGAGCAGGTTTTAAGTTGCATCAACACATGAGAGTATTGCATTTCCTAAACAAAAAAAAACCTGATTTCAATTCCCTAGATACTGGTGCGCTCATAAATCATTTACTCAAGTGCCTGTCACACCTTACCGGATTGAGCAACGGACATAACCAGACAAAGAATTGTCTAGTCCGATGGTGTTCATTATCAAAATCTACCGAAATGTGTTGAAATGTTGCAATGGCCGCTGGATGAAATGGATGCTAAACAGACAAGGAACGTACATTAACGAATATCCGCCGGATGATAACCTGATGATAACTGAATGTCAAATGGACTGACCGAACACCAAACGGACACGTGCCGGACTATTCACAGATGCGCTGAAAAAACCGATGGACTGAATTCCCCCAACACCGTCAACAGACTATTCAGGAAGCAAACCGGAGACGTAAAGGATGGGTAACGGACATGAAGCGGACAAAACGGACTAAACGGACTTAAACCGGACACCAACCATACACGTCAGTCCGGCGGTGTCTGGTACAAGTTTTGTGCATGTTTAAAACTTCTCACCGTACACACCAGACACCACCGGTTCCTCAATCCGGTGAGGTGTGACTGGGCCTTCAGCATTTATCCCCTTAGAAATACTGAAACCGGACCAGAGGGGATGGCCGAAAGAGTTGAGGATCCGTCTCCAATTTTGTGAGATCATGGGATTCCAAACTGTGCGTTTGAACCCAGGTCGAGTCAAACCAGTGACGTACAAAACTGATACTTGTTGCTTCCTAGCCTGGCACTCAGCATTAATAATAATAGGATAGGGCAAGGACTGGTTATCTCAGTATCAGGATAATGTGACCGAGTGGGAAATCGGGCCATGGTGTGGGCGGCCTGATATTCCAGTGTTGACAGCACTATAAAGTCGCCATGAGTGCGCACTGTCACAAGTTGGTACCCGTCCATATATGAGCTTAGATGTTGCTAGGACGTAAAACGACAAGAAGCAAACAAACAAACTGTAAACTCGCCATGAGTACGCCCTGATATGACCTTTTGATCGGAATGAGTTATTTATGTCTGTGTAGTGTCAGCCCGCCTTTGGATTCGTGACGTCATCGTGATGTCATCTGCTATGCATTGACCTTGGAGTTGACGCAGGGCTGGTGACACTGCCAGGTGGGAGTGAACAATGTGCACATCTGACAGCTTAATTGCCGCTCTTTGGATGAGTCACGTGACTGCGTCCCCTCAATACGTCACTTCCGACTTGGCCGGGTTCGCGCCGGTTCCCGCCGGTCCCCGCTGGTTCGCTGTGGTTCCCGCTGGTTCCCTTGGTTCCCTGTGGTTCCTGCTGGTTCCCTGTGGTTCCCTGTGGGTCCCACTGGTTCCTGTGGTTGCCGCTGGTTCCATGTGGTTCTCTGTGGTTCCCTGAGGTTCCCTGTGGTTCCCTGTGGTTCCCTGTGGTTCCCTGTGGTTCCCTGTGGTTCCCTGTGGTTCCCGCTGGTTCCCGCTGGTACCCGCTGGTACCCGCTGGTTCCCGCTGGTTCCCGCTGGTACCCGCTGGTTCCCGCTGGTTCCCGCTGGTTCCCGCTGGTTCCCGCTGGTTCCCGCTGGTTCCCGCTGGTTCCCGCTGGTTCCCGCTGGTTCCCTGTGTTTCCCTGTGGTTCCCTGTGATTCCCGCTGGTTCCCTGTCGTTCCCTGTGATTCGCGCTGGTTCGCGCTGGTTCGCGCTGGTTCCCGCTAATCAAGTATCAATCATTAAAGTTGCATAATCCGGTGGTTTTGAGTCGCTGCTATTTTGTGAGATAGACACTTTAGATTGAGTGTTATAATCTATTTTACTTCAGCTTGAAGTCAATTTTAATTTAAATGTCTAACTTTGGATATATCTGAAGCGCAAGTCTGCACACTTAATCTTAGCAAGCATGTCAAAGCTCTGACACCATAGGCTCCAGCATTAACAGGCTGTATTTACTTGTCTTAGTATTACTCATACTCATCCGCTTCTGATTTTGTTAGGCTTATAGCCTGTATCAGGTCGATGCATGTCAAAATTTGATTTATTAGGATTAAATGCATCGAGTACCGGATGTGTGCAATATTGCAGCCCCCTCCAATGCTTATCCAGTCTGCCTTTGAAGGCGTTGACGGAAGGCGCTTCTATGACATGTTCAGGCAGTGCGTTCCAGGCATTTACCATCCTGTTAATGAAGAATAGCTGTCTGACTGGCTTTATTGCTCTTTCCTTCTTCAGCTTGTATCGATGACCTCTAGTTATTCCCTTCGATGCAACGACAAATAATTAATAAGTACATCAGTATCTAAATTAGACATGTAGCATCAACAATAGATTAGTGCTTGATTTAAAGCTGCATAGTCCGATAAAGCATCAAATTTTCAAAACCAAAACATTCAACTAGACTTTGATTCTGTATGTCAAACTTAGATACTGATAAACTTATTAAGCATTTGATGCCACAAAGAAGGGCGTACTGAGTCAATTTAATCAAAACATGTTACCGGATAAGTCTATGGTGTTAGATATTTGCCATGCTTGCCAGAATTAATTTTGCATGGTTACACTTAAGATATCTCACAAGTTATCCATTAAAAATAAAATTGACTTCAAGCTAAAGTAAGTTGGAATATGACAATCAACTTAAAGTTGCATAGTCCGATGCTTTTGAGTTTCTGAACTTTTCTGAGATAAATACATTAGGTTGATCGTTATTATGTACCTTACTTTAGCTTGAATTAACTTTTATTTTAAGTGGCTAACATTTGAGATATTTGAAGTGGAACCATGCAAAGTTAATTGTGGCAAGCTTGTCAAAACTCTGACACCATAGGCTTCTGCACTAACAGGTTCTATTAAATTGCCTCAGTATTCCTTTCTGTTTGGTGACAAATGTTTAATAAGTGCACTAGTATCTTAGTTTTGTTGTTGTTGTTTTTTTTGGTCCATTAGTTGTTTAAGCAGGGGAAATTTCAGTCATAGACGACTGGTCTTCCTCATTCCACTGCTGGTCGATAGAAAGACTGAGCCTACACTTTTACCGACCCAAGGGATTTTTAACCTCCCACAACACATAGACATGGTATGAGAGCAACCGGCCTTTGATGACGCTGTAAGTTACACACAGCGGTGGAAATCCAAATTGACAGAGCTGGGGGCATGGGGAATCAAACCACCGATACTCAGATTAGGAGTCTGACCTAGAAAAAAGTCAGACACTCTAACCACTCCGCCACAGAGAACGATATGTAGAATCAAATTTAGATAATTGTTTTGGTTTTGAAAATTTGATATTTTCATCGGACTATGCAGCTTTAATATATTTACCTCAGAATAATGATAGTAACTCCAAACCATCAGACGAAGCGACTTTAAGAAAAGTGATACTTGCATCGGACTATGCAGCTTTAAGATGACAATTAATCAATATAATAATATGAAGAAGCAATGCTTAGGACTGACCCTCGACATGGGTGATTAATACATTTAATAATATTGCATATTTCTTTCCGCTGGTGTTCAAGCTCATGGGTACTGTAAAACACGGGAGAAGGCACTGGGACCTGTTCATATTAACTCCACAGAAACAGCTGTTTCCGGTTTCTGGATCCTGGTGAATTTATTTCCCCTCTCTATGACTATGGGCAGGGGCGTAGCTAGACCTTTATCGATGTGTCCTCCTAATTTCGGCAGGGGGTTTAGGGGGCCGCTTAAGCTTAAGCTGGCGGATTTTTAACATTTTAGACTTGAGTTTTCGACACTACGGACTACTACATGCCTCCTCTCTCTCTCTCTCTCTTTATTATTTTTTAATTTTTGTTGTTGTTGACAAAACGATGTGGACGTTTTGGTGTACCCAAGTACGCCTAGCTACGCCCCTGATGGGTATTGCTTATGTATATATACACAAGTTAGACTTTAGCCACCCCGTGGGTGGGGGTCAGTATTAAAGTTGCATGGTCCGATGGCTTGTGAGTTTTCCCAAACTTTTTTAGATAAATATATTAAATTGATCGGTATGATCTACTTACCATTACCCTGAAGTGGTTTTGATGACTGCAAACTCATTTTGAAGATATTTGAAGTGAATATATTCAAAATAATTTTGGCAAGCGTGCCGAAACTCCCGGGCTGGAAGCCAAGGCTGTGACACCATTCCCAATCTCGCCGTGGTCATGTGGTGTACTGACACATGATGAAACTAGGCCATGACCACCGAGGGCCTCAGAGAGGTCACAAGATTGACCTGCATCTTAGAGAGTGAGTTCTGAGGCACATGGCTTCCTCTAGCATGGCTGTGAACGTACATTCTTGTCAAATCATGTATTCCATAAATTCAGAACCAATTGATTAGTCTAGGCACCAATATCTAAGTTAGACATGGAGAATAAAATATAGGTAGGTGTTTTGGTTTTGAAAATATATTTATACCATCGGACCATGACACTTTTATTCATGTGTGAACAATGAAAACAAACACGCTTGTACCCCACACTATACATATAGTTTATTATACAGTAACGTGAATACTATACAGAACAAGCTGGTTATACAGGCGAACATGAAAATAGAATGCAAAATGAACGATGAACTGGAAGTAGCCTCGTAGTGGAAGAACAATGTGAACTCTGTCGCTGGTTGTCGACTCTCGGCTGCAGCTGAATGTGTGAACTGAAATTGAAGGAACAAGTGAAAGGATATTACAATGACATATCAAATTTGGTTGACTGAAATTGAGTGAAAAAGTGAGAAGATATTACAGTGAGAGAGCTTATTTGGGGAACTGAAATTGAGGGAATAAGTGTGAAGATATTAGGCCAAATTATTTTGTATGTTGGTTATCATCCTTTTTATCACACAAATTAGAGTCGGGCGGGTGGTTTTGATTGATTTATTGTCTTTTTTTGTCAGTGTTTTGTTGTAAATATTGGACCACCCTCGACTGATGAAAGGATTACATGTCATTCATGTACGCATCACAATACTTTCAGTCAAACAATGAACACTGTATTCTCATTTAGAAATTCATTATATCACAAAGTTCTAGAAGTTTCAATTGTGTGCTTACGAAAGTTGAATTGCTGCGAGCCTGACACATTTCTAACAGGCTGAAATAAAAATTATATTCAGGGGCGTGCAACTTGTCAGGGATGGACAGGGACGATTACCAATTTAAAAAAAATTTGGTCTTGCCATGATATTGTCTATATTGTGAACAGGAATCGAAGGAATAAGAGAGAAGATATTATTGTCTTAAAGCAAACTTTAATAAGTGAAATCGCAGAATCGAGATAAAAGAAATTACAGTGACATAACCTATTTTGTAAACGGAAGTCAAGGGAACAAGTGACAAAAAAAACACCAGAGCTACAGAAAAGTTTGTGAACTTAAATTGATTGAACAAGCGAGAAAATATTACGTGTCATAGCATATTTTTTATTTTTGTTTGTTTGTTGTTGTTTTACATCCTAGCACCATCTGGGGTCATATCAGGATGGGTACAGACTTGTGACAGTGCGCACTCATGGTGACTTTATAGTGCTGCCCCACTGCAAGACCAGGCCACCAGCATCATGACCTGATATCCCGCTCAGTCACATTATCTTGACACTGAGCCAACCAGTCCTTGCCCTATCCTAATCATGATGAGTGCCAGGCTAGGAAGTGACAAGTATAAATTTTTAAGTCATTGATTTGAATCGACCAGGGTTCGAACCCATGCTCACATGGTCTACCAATGCGGGAAGTGAAGTTGAGGGAAAGAGAGGAAATGTGTTACAGGGATATAGGTAATTTATTCGAGGAAACAAGTAACATGATTCTACAGTGCTATATTCCCTATTTTGTGAACTGAACTTGATCTAGGGTTCAAGTTAAAAAATAATACAATGATATCACAGATGTTATATATGAACCAGAATCGAGGGAACAGGCACAACTATTTTCCAGCATTATTTTGCGAAAAACAAAAAAACATTTGAGGGAGCAATCAAACAATTATGTTACGGTGCTGAAGCTTATTTTGCGAACTGTCCCCATGGGAGCAGTTCTCAAGGCTCCTCAGGTATGTACCTGACTTCGGTATCGGATGACTGATGATGAGTTGTTGGTAGAGACCATAATTCACGATGAGACAAGAATAGATATAAGTTGGCTTTTAATCATCGACAAGGTACGGTCGATCAACAGAAACAGGGGAAATTGGGAACTCTCAACCCTACGAATCACAAACTTAACGACTGAAACACAATTGTTGTCGTTAAGGGGTGGGTCGTGGATGGCGGCAGCACAACTTAGGTGTTCTATTTAAAGCTGCATAGTCCGATGAAATATCAAATATTCAAAACCAAACCAGTTATCTAGATTTGATTTGACATATCTAACTTAGATACTGATGCACTTATTAAGCATTTGTTTCTGCGTAGAAGGCAATACTGAGTCAATTTAACAGAACCTGTTACTGCAGAAGTCTATGGTCACCAAGTTTTGGCAAGCTTGCCAAAACTAATTTTCCATGTTTGCACTCAAAATATCTCAAAACTTGACCATTTAAAATAAAAGTAACTTTGAACTAGTGTAAAGTAGATACTAGTGATCGATCTGATATATTTATCTCAGAAAAAATTCTGAAATTCAAAACCATCAGACTGTGCAAACTCGCGGGTTTGAGCACTAATTGCAAGTGAACGACAGAGCAGTGAATGGGATCTGACGGCACCGCCAATATGGCCGAACCCGCTAGGTGGCACCAAAGGACAATTTCTTTTAGTTGCAGGGGTTGCCGATAGGCGGCGATTGCGAGGCTAGGCCTGGTGTCACAGTTTAAAAGGGTGTCTGGTTTAAAACGGGGCTTTTCACAATGCGCTTGCGTATTCATCTCTTCCTGATTGAAATTGTGCCCTGATTTAATAACTTGTTAATTGTTTGTTAAATTGTTAGTGCAGAGGATAATATATACTATCAAGCATAAAATAATCACTACGATGATTCCTGAAGGAATCCTTGCTTGTCTCGCATTACATTTCCAGAGAGCTCCTCCACCGATAGAAGCAAGCCAGAAATTCAGATAAGATTTCAGACTTGCCATTCGATTTTGACACATGCACATTGCGAAAAGCCCCCTTTTAAACTGAGTACCTTTTCAAACTGGGACTCTCATGGCTCCTTCCTCATGTACCTACCTGGCTTTGGTCTGGGATGATTAGTTACTGGTAGAGACCATCGTTCATCTGCAGCAAAGCCTGGATGTCCGCTTTACTGAGAGCGGCTGCGAAAATCCTCAACTAGAACAAGACAAAATCAGCCTTGTAAGTAACCTAAGGCCAAACTAATTTTTTTTTAATTAGTGATCGTCCCCGCCCGTGCCTGAAAAATCCCCCGCCCTGATTTATGTTTTATTTTTTTATTTTGTTTATGCGCCATAAGCATGTGAGCATTAGAAAAATGGAATTAGTGAACTTTAAACTTATTTTCAGGTACAAATCTTTTACTTAAACTCAATTTTTGGATTGGCGTTTACATGTTTTTGCGCCTGAGCTCTTCATTCCTTTATGCCCCTTTATACTCGCATAATTCTTATACATCACATATATATATATGTATATATATATAGGTATATGCTCAATAAGCAATTACATGAGTATAATTATTCATAACAACTGACACTATACCAACTGATGGCACTCATCTACCACGGCCTACTCAAGCGACTGGTCAGGCTTTCTGCGTCACCTGGTGCTGCCGCCTGGCTTCATTCTTCCACACCTGGCTCTGCCTCACCCCTGTACCACTCGCTCCAAAATTTATATTATAATTATGCCTGCATATGTACACATGTTTAGTTAGACAGATATGAGAAGAAAGCAGGCAAATAACGAAAGCCTTCTACTATTTATGGTGGAAGTAAAGAACCACTGGCGTTATGCGCGTATTATATAAGCGACTGGAGCTTACATCATCAATGCAGCCGACGAAGCCGCGACCCATGACACAGCCTACGGTGACAGGCTGCCGACGAACCAGGATGTTACCTGCACGAAGGAGAAAAAAAAGCTTTTTTATTTAACGATGCCTTTAGAGCGCATTGATTTTTGTCATCTGCTATTGCACATCAAGCATATGGTCATTCTGACATATTTCTTTGGATGAAACCTGCTGTCGCCACATATGCTACTCTTTCTGATAAGCATCCAGGGGTCTTTTATGCTTATACGCACTTTCGCACAGACAGGACTGCACATACCACAGCCTTTGATGAACCAGTTGTGGACTACTGGTTGGAACGGAAAATAGCCCGAGCTGCAAATGGATCCACTGAGAAGGATCGATCCGATGACCGAACCCTTCACAGGAGGACACTCTACCACCTGAACTATGTCCTGCTCGCGGCATGAAGGAGAAGAAGCGTTCAGGTAACCATGGCAATGGGGACACAAGAGCAGGCGATGGCTGGACGCAGCACTATATCACACAATATGAGACAATTCTGCAATGATAACCAGTGAATACTTAAAGTTGCTTAGTCCGAATGTTTTGAATTTCTGTCATTTTTATTGAGATAAATATATTAAATTGATTGTGGGGTTCTCTGTGGCGGAGTGGTTAGAGTGTCTGACTTTTTTCTAGGTCAGACTCCTAATCTGAGGGTCGGTGGTTCGATTCCCCGTGCCCCCAGCTCTGCCAATTTGGATTTCCACCGCTGTGTATAACTTAAAGCGCCGGTTGCTCTCATACCACGTCTATGTGGTGTGGGAGGTTAAAAGTCCCTTGGGTCTGTAAAAGTGTAGGCTTGGGCTTTCTATTGACCAGCAGTGGAATGAGGAAGACCAGTCGTCTATGACTGAAATTTCCCCTGCTTAAAGAACTAATGGACAAAAAAGAAAAAAAAAAAAAAGTTATCATCTACTTTAACTTTTATTTTAAATGGCAAACTTTTAAGATATTTGAAGTGCAATCATTCAAATTATTTTTAGCGAGCATGCCACAACTCTGACACTATAGACTTGTGCAGAAACATGTTCTCTTACATTGACTCAGTATTCCCTTCTACGCAGAAGCTAATGTTTAATAAATGCGTCAATATCTAAGCTAGATATGTAGAATAAAATCTAGATAATTGTTTTGGTTTTGAAAATTTGATACTTTATCGGACTATGCAGCTTTAAGGTTGTTGACATCAGCAGGGTCTATATAAGAGAAGCACTGTTAAAGTTGCATAGTCCGATGGTTTTAAGTTGTTGTCATTTTCTGAGGTAAATATATTAAGTTCATCGTTATAATCTAGCTTACTTTAGCTTGAAGTAAATTTGATTTTAAATGATCAGCCAATCAGCGAATCAAAACAAAAACAGCCAATTAAGCCATCAGACGGTCAGTCAGACAATCAGTCAGTCAGATAGTCAGTCAGTCAGACAGTCAATCAGACAGTCAGTCAGCCAATCAGACAGTCAGACAGTCGGACAGACAATCAGTCGGACAGTCAGACTTCCGGTCAGACAGTCAGATAGTCAGACAGTCAGCCAGATACTCAGACAGTCCAACACTCAGATAGTCAGTTAGCCAAACAATCAGATAGACAGTGGGACAGTCAAACAGTCAGACAGACAGTAAAACAGACAGTCAGACAGTCAGACATATAGTCAGACACACATTCAGACAGTCAGTGGTACAGTGAGACACACAGTCAGTCAGTCAGACAGTGGGATAGTCAAACAGACAGTCGGACAGTCAGACACTCAGACAGTCTGACAGTCAGACATACTGTCACACAGTCAGACACACATTCAGACAGTGGGACAGTCAGACATACAGTCAGTCAGTCAGACAGTCAGAGAGAGAGTCAGACAGTCGGACAGTCATACAGTCGGACAGTCAGACAGTCGGATAGTCAGACATACTGTCACACAGTCAGACACACATTCAGACAGTGGGACTGTCAGACAGACAGTCAGTCAGACAGACAGACAGTCAGACACTCAGACAGTCTGACAGTCAGACATACCGTTAGACAGTCAGACACACATTCAGACAGTGGGACAGTCAGTCAGTCAGTCAGACAGACAGTCAGACACTCGGACAGTCAGACAGTCGGACAGTGAGCGCGCCGCTTACCCATGTCGCTGTGCATGTTGCCGGGCACCTCGACCCCGTCCAGGTAAACCCGCAGCAAGGGGAACTGGTTCTCTGAGGGGTCATAGGTCGAGTCGTAGGTGGTGGCGATGTGGTGCCACTCGTTAGGGGACGCCTCGATGTAGGGGAAGTCGGGCTTGTAGGACTGCGTGTTGTCGGTGCTGATCCCCGCCGTCACGACGCCCGTCGAGATGTTACTGCCGGACACAAGCGTTTTAGGATAACTAGGTCAAGCTGGTGTAAAGCTAGCATTCCTTACACACGGTCTGCGGCATGCGAATGCGAATGTGAATGCGGCAAAGAATGGAAAAGCATCTAAGTTAATGGGGGTGCTTCCATGCCTCCGAATGCGAATGCGAATGCGGCAACTGAATCGGTCCCTGTAGCCATCGGTGCGGCATGCGAATGCGAATGCTGCTGCGTTTGCCATAGAGAACAGTGTTGAGAAACCTGACACTATGTGTGGGTGTGGGTGTGGGTGTGGGTGAAAGGACCCAACCTGTTTGCATGCCACATGCCACATTCGCATTCGCATGCCGCATACCACGTGTAAGGAATGCGAGCTTTAGTTGGTTTAGAAGGGCTTAAGCCCATAAAGAAATGATTATAAAGTGCCCTAGTATATGAGGTAGATTCACAGGGCCAACTCTAAGGGCATCGCTTTAGTTTTGAATATATTTTGCTTTCATCGCATTATGCAACTTTAAGGTTGTATCGTATGATGGTTTTTGGATTCGGGTCGTCACCTCAAAAAGCAGGAAAACAGGAAACAGACGATTGAAGTTCAAATTGTAATGTATGGTATGATTACACCATGATACTTGTTCAAGTCTCATTCTATTTGATTCGTAGTCTACCACATTACCCAGTTTAGTAGGCAACCCCCCGCTTAGTAGGTGCTCCCTATTTCTCTTTAAAAATAGACATATCCTGACAAAAACATTCGAAAAAAAATGGTTTCTAATAATCCAGAACAAATAGTATGCAGAGCAGAGACAAATTATGGGATTTTGCGGGGGGGGGGGGAGTGAAGAAAAAACAGATGCAATGCATTAAAAGTTGAACAAAGATAGGAATTTTTTTTAAACTTAAAAGGGCTAATATATAAATAGGTCCTCATGGATGAAAATAGGGAAAAATAGGGAAAAGTAGGACACTGGACAGCCTGTACTGTACACAAATCCAACACCATACAAAACACTTAGAAACACCACAAAAGTCTGTATTCAGCAGAATAAACATATTTACCCCCAAAAATATATAATACAATATATATATAAGGCTTACCGGAAGTGGCCTGTGATTGGCTCACCTGGTCTGAATGGCCCACGTGGGCTCCACTGCCGGGTCCCAGCTGTTTCCAGTGATTCCCATGACGCCTGCTTCCAGACGATCCGCAGCCTTAAACCTGGACACCGTGACGTCACATCGCAGCGAGGAATTAGGTCAGAGGAGGAAGAAGAGAGACTATCAGTAAGAATGCACGGTGGGGAATTTGGCACAGTGCGAGGTCGTGATGTGGAAGTAGGTCAGGGGACGAAGAAGCAATATTGTCAGTAAGTATGCGCACTGGACAATGTGGTACAATGTAAGGTTGTGATGTGGAAGTAGGTCAGGGGACGAAGAAGCAATATCGTCAGTAAGAATGCGCACTGGGTATGGTGGCACTGTGGGAATTGATGATGTGGAAATAGGTCAGGGGATGAAGAAGCAATATCGTCCGTAAGAATGCACACTGGGAAATGTGGTACAATGCAAGGTTGTGATGTGGAAGTAGGTCAGGCATGACGTCACAGCATAGAGTGTCATGTCATCGCTATCCCCACATAAAGCACCAACACTTGGCGCGACATCACAGCATAGTCTGTGATGTCATCGCTATCCACATGTAAAGGGTCAGCACTTGGTGTGACATCACAGCATAAAGTGTGACGTTATCGCGACCCACATGTAAAGAGCCAACACTTGGCATGACATCACAGCACAGCATGTAATGTCATCGCTATCCCCACATAAAGGACCAGCGCTTGGCATGACATGACAGCATAAAGTGTGACCTCATCGCTATCCACACGTAAAGTGCCAGCCTTTGCCGTGACATGACAGCATCCTAGGTAAACACTCACCAGACAGACACAGTGAACATGGCGGTGAACTCGTTCTGCAGGTTCACGTCGCCCCACGCCTGCGATGCCATCTGTGGCACCTCGATGCACTGCTGGCCGTTGAACACCATCGAACAGTTGATGGCCTTCTCCAGGCATGACACTTCCGGCATGTCATAGCCGAGCGCTGATTGGCCGTTGCGCCCCAGGATTGAGTGGTCGGCGCCATTGTCGTCCAATGGGAGATGCAGGATCACCGCTGTTGGAACGCAACCCCAAAATCAACAAAGCGTTTCATATTCATTTTAAAATGTGTTGCTTGTTTGTTTGGTGGGGTGAGTAAATATATTTATTCTGCTAAATAGTTTGATATTTTGTGTGTGTGTCAGCTTCAAAGCACTCACGCATTGTTCAAGTGAGGATTATTTACACAAAAATTGCTTTGTAGATTATCAATGGCAGGATATAGGCCTAGTGTTACTATCGTGTTAGTCTAGCATAACAATAGCAAGTCAATACACAGCTTTTAGTTTTTTTTGGTCCATTAGTTGTTTAAGCAGGGGAAATTTCAGTCATAGACGACTGGTCTTCCTCATTCCACTGCTGGTCGATAGAAAGCCCAAGCCTACACTTTTACCGACCCAAGGGATTTTTAACCTCCCACACCACATAGACATGGTATGAGAGCAACCGGCCTTTGATGACGCTGTAAGTTATACACAGCAGTGGAAATCCAAATTGGCAGAGCTGGGAGCACGGGGAATCGAACCGCCGACCCTCAGATTAGGAGTATGACCTAGATAAAAGTCAGACACTCTAAACACTCTGTCACAGAGAACGCCACTTGCAGTGTCTTTATGGCACAAGGAATTACTGATGTACCTACAAGTCCCACTGCAATATTATAATAACCTGCTGGCTGAGTATGACCAAATTAAAGTTGCATGGCCCGATGAAACATACTTTTTTCAAAACCAAAACACTTACCTACATTTGATTATATACATCCAACTTAGGTACTGGTGCATTAACTAAGGCTTTGGGGCAGTATGCACAGAATAATCAGTGAATTTGTGACCCCATCCCTTTGAGCGCCTACTTTGAGACAGCCATTAGGCAGGGCGACCACTGACCAATTAGGTCAATCTCGTGACCTTATTAGTTTGACCCTTATTCCCAGTACCATATATGGCACTAGTCAGGTTGAAGACTACCTACACATTAATAGGTCATTCCTCATCACATGACCATCATGAGATATGAATCTGGGCCACAACAACAAGACTTTTGACAAGCTTGCCAAAATGATTTTGGGTACTTTCCGTTCAAATTGCTCCAAAACTAGCAATTTTCCATCAAAATGACTCAGGAATAATGAATATTAGGTTATAATAGTCAACTTGATATATTTGTCTCAAAAAGGATGCACAAATTCTAAAGCCATCGGACTATGCAACTTTAATATTAGATTAACCCATGCCAGCGAAGGACAGAAACCAGACTAACCTCATACCAGAGAAGACCCATGGTTCAGGGGTGATACTCACATGCTAGATGATTCCCTGGGACCAGGCTATTGACATACTAGAGAAGGCCGGAGATTGATGTACCAAAGGAAGTGGGGAACCAGGGCACTTATATATCAGAAAAGACCGGGCACCAGGCTACTACTAACAGGCCAGAGAATGCCGGGGATCAGGCTACTGATATATCAGAGATGGCCAGGGACCAGGATACTACTAACATGCCAGAGAATGCCAGGGACCATGCTAATACTGACATGCCACAGAAGGTCAGGGACCAGGCTACTGACAGGCAGGAGAGGGTCGGGGACCAGGCTAATAACAGGCCAGAGAAGGCTGGGGACCAGGCTACTACTGACAGGCCAGAGAACCCCTGTGACCAGGCTACTACTGAAAGGCCAGAGAAGGCCTGGGACCAAGCGACTATTGAAAGGCCAGAGAAGGCAGGGGACCAGGCTGGTGCTAACAGGCCAGAGAAGGCCGGGGACCTGGCTACTACTGTAAGGCCAGAGAAGGCCGGGTTCCAGGCTACTCTCATGCCAGGGAAGACCTGGGGACCAGGCTACTGATATACCAGAGGAGGCCGGGGAACCAGGCTGTATCAGAGAAGGCCCGGGGACCAGGCTACTCACATGCCAGCGCGCCGATGCTGAGGCCGTTACAGCGGTCAGTGTCACAGAAGCAGGTCAGACCAGTCAGGGCCCCATCCACCTCGCACCCCACCTGCCGCTCAGTCGGACGTGACGCGTGGCAGCCGCGCTCAAACACTGTAAACACACACACCAAAACTCTGTAAACACGCGCAATAAACACTGTAAACACGCGCACCAAAACATTGTAAATACGCACAATAAAACACTGTAAACCTGCACAGCAACACACTGTAAACACGCACACCAATACACTGTAAATACGCACACCAACCCACTGTAAACACGGGCAATAAAAACTGTCAGCAAAGGCAATGAATACTGCAACCACACACACCAAAATACTGTAAACACATGCGCAATAAAATACTGTAAACACACGCGCAATAAAACACTGTAAACATGTGACCAAAACACTGTAAATATGCACAATAAAAGACTGTAAACCTGCACACCAACACACTGTAAACACGCCCACCAATACACTGTAAATACGCACACCAAACCACTGTAAACACGCGCAATAAAAACTGTCAGCAATGGCAATGAATGCTGCAACCACACACACCAAAACACTGTAAACACACGCGCAATAAAACACTTGAAACACGCGCAATAAAACACTGTAAACAGGTGACCAAAACACTGTAAATATGCTAAATAAAACAATGTAAACACGTGCAAAAAACACGGACCTGCACACCAAAACACTGTCAACACGCGCAGTACAACACTGTAAACACGCGCAGTAAAACACTGTAAACATGCACAATAAAACACTGTAAATACGCGCCATAAAACACTGTAAACCTGCACACCAACACACTGTAAACACGCGCACCAAACCACTGCAAACACGCGCACCAAAAGACTGTAAACACCTGCAATAAAAACTGTCAGCAACGGCAATGAATGCTGCAACAACAATCACCAAAACACTGTAAACACACGCACAATAAAACACTGTAAACACAGCACAAGAAAACACTGGAGGCACGTGCAATAAAACACTGTCAACATTTGCACTAAAACACTGTAAATACGCACAATAAAACACTCTAAACACACGCAATAAAACACTGTAAACACACACAATAAAAACTGTCAGCAAAGGCAATGAATACTGCAACCACACACACCAAAACTCTGTAAACACGCGCAGTAAACACTGTACATACACGCAATAAACACTCTATGCACACGCACCAAAACACTGTACATACCCACAGTAAACACTGTCTATATACAAGCAATACACACGCAATAAACACACACAATAAACACACGCAATAAACACTGGAATACCAGAGGCAAGAAACACTATGAACCCACGCACTAAACACTGTACGTATCTGCAGTAAACACTGTATACACACGCAATGAACGTTGTAAACGCACGTATATACAGGCAATGCACGCTGTAAACACATGCAGTAAACACTGTAGACACACACTGAACACTGTAATTGTAAACACACGTAATAAACTCTGGAATACCACAGGCTAGAAACCCTGTATGTAAGTATAAACACACGCACAACACACTGTAGACACACACTAAAACACTGTAAGCAGACACAATAAACACTGCACTCACACTAAGCATGGTAATATCTCAGGCAAAAATCTCTATAAACAGGCGCATAAAACACTGTAAACAGACACAATGAACACTGTTATACCATAGGCAAGAACCACTGCATTCAGAAAAAAAGATCACTGTAAACAGGCACCAAGCACTGTAAACAAAGGCATTAAACACTGTAAGCAAAGGCCACCAATGCTAAACACTGTAGCAGCACAAGCAAAACACTGCCTTCACAAATAGGAACACTGTAAACAGCCACCAAACACTGTAAACAGGCACCAAACACAGCATATATAAACATTCATCATTGGGATTTCAAGCACTGCAAACATTAGTATGATGGTAGGGTGTGGTATGTGGTGTGATGGTGTGGTGTAATGATGCGGTGGTGTGGTGGTTTGGTAGTGTGGTGGTGTGATGGTGTGATGGTGTGATGGTGTGGTTGGTTATGTGGTGTAAGTCATGTGGTGTGGTGGTACGGTGTGGTGGTGTGGTGGTGTGGCGGTGTGGTGGTGTGGTGGTTTGGTGGTTTGGTGGTGTGGTGGTGTGGTGGTGTGGTGGTGTGGTTGGTTATGTGGTGTAGGTCATGTGGTGTAGTGCTGTGGAGTAGTGGTGTGGTGGTGTGGTTATGTGGTGTATGTCATGTGGTGTGGTGGTACGGTGTGATGGTCTGGTCTGGTGGTGTGGTGGTGAGGCGGTGTGGCGTCATGTCATGGTGTGATGTGATGGTGTGGTAGGATTGTGCTACCATCAACACAGTCAGAACGCTAGGTGACTATTGTAGCAAACCAATAATAATAACTGTTTAACTCAAAAACTAAGATATAAGTTTAGGCACATTAAAGTGATTTAGTTGTTCCCCAACAAGACTCATAGTGGTATTTGTCGACCAATCACAGCCGACCTCTATTGTGCCAGGCTTATGCCAGTACGGGAAATCCGCTAGTCGTCTGCTGAAACCTGTCCTTATATGGGCATGCGTGGTGACGTCATGCAGGATCAACTCGGTACGAGAGGAGTGAACTTGTCACGTGGGTTTATACTGTGTTCTGCAACAGTTGTAATGAATCAGTTCAATCACCATCAATCATATTCAATCAGCCGTTGAGTATAGCGCTTAGTGACGTAGCCTCGTGCTAGGGGGCGCCTCGGGAACTGGCAGTGGGACGCTGTTGCCTTGCCAACCAATCACAGAGCTCCTACGTCACAATGCCTCGGGCCATAAACCCATACGCAGTTATGTGTATAAAATTATATATTAGATATATATTATATATTTAACTTATATTAGAGAGAGATATAACATATACAGTAAAACCTCTCTAACCGACCACCTCCACATATCGGCCACTCCCCTATATTGATCGATTTATTTGGGCCCCAAACGATCGCCCAGACGATACCATTGTAATGATAAAAAATCTCCATAAACCGACCAACTCCCTAAATGGACCATTTAAAGTCCGTCCCATGGTTGGTCGATTAATGCTTAGGTCACAAATGCTGCGGTCACCGTATGGTGTTGCGGTCTGAAGTGTGGCTTGCAATTTATGCAAATGTTACAGCGTTACGGTCTGTGGTTTATCAATTCACAAATTGCATGGTAACCGCAAGGCACCTTGGGGTTTGTGTTTAACTTTATACACGTATTTAATATGTAAAAACCTTGTAACTTTCTTAATATATATATATATATATTTTTGGTACATTAGTTGTTTAAGCAGGGGACATTTCAATGGTGGACAATTGGTCTTCCTCATTCTCCTGCTCCTTGCCCTATCCTAATAATGCCGAGTGCCTGGCTAGGAAGCAACAAGTATCAATTTTTAAGTCATTGGTTTGACTTGACCAGGGTTCAAACCCATGACCCGAGGGTCTACCAACACAGGAGACGGATGCTCTAACTCATTCGGCCATCACACAAACATGAATATTGTACCATATTGATATTCATTTTAAGCCCTTTTCATTGATGTAAAACAAGATGAAGGTACGGTGTTGTGGCTTCCTTGTGGCAGCCTGCAGCGTTGTGATTTTGCGAAGTTAAGATAACTTCAACTTAAAAAAAACATAACCCCTTGCAGCGAGCAAAAAAACCTATGGTCACCTTACGGTGACCATAACCCACAATACGTCGCCATACGGTCTGGCCGATGCGGTCTTATTGTCGCCACAAGCACACTGTAAGGCATTTGTGACCGAGGCTTTAGGGAGGTTTTATGGTATATGAATACTGTTCAATTGGTGAATCAGTGTTTCCAAACGAGTAGTGCTACCACATATGATGCTGAAAGTCAACATATGGGTGGCGCTGATGAGTACGATGTAGGAACCGACATAAGCATTATAATTGAAAGACGTAATTTTACGTATGAGTACACATCGGTAATTAATTTCATGGGGGGTTGGCATAGTTTCCAAATAGGTTTCATAGACATGGTATGAGAGCAACTGGCCTTTGATGACACTGTAAGTTATGCACAGCAGTGGAAATCCAAATTGGCAGAGGTGGGGGGCACAGGGAATCGAAACACCAACCTTCAGATGAGGAGTCTGACCTAAAGAAAAAGTCAGACACTCTGACCACTCCGCCACAGAGAACACCACAACTTGATACATGTGAAATATAAAAGAACAAAAGATATGATTTGGGCTTGGTGTAGTCAAAATGACTTATCCTTCTCAAATTGAAGTCATTCGATATCATGGCAAATAACAACATAACTTGATACATGTCAAATATAAAAGAACAAAACACATGATTTGCATCTGGCGTAATCAATATGACTCATTCCTCTATAGTAGCAGAGTGATTTCTCATGTGTCAAAACTGTCGCCACTGATGAGGAATATTATGGACACGCACTCAAATGCCAAATTTCATCTTTCAAATACAGAATTTCTATGCTAGTTCTGTCATCGTACATGGTGGTGCCACCTGTGAGTGGAAACACTGATTTACCATCAGCATGCCAATATTTTAGCAAATTCAACAACATTGTGATATACATGTGCTATATAATGTATTATATGAATATAAATTGCGAGTGTATGCATTGGTAATGTGCGGGCATATATATCAGCTTCAGCTATATATATATATATATATATATATATATATATATATATATATATATATATACATACATATCAGGGCAGCAAAATATAGGCTACCGGTAAAAAAGAAAACAAAAATTTTTCAGAGGCAGGAGAGAGACTGACAGCCCGGGCAAGTAGTGCCAGCGAATACCCACAGGCTGGTGGCCGATGGGGTAGGCAAGGACCAGGGCAAACGCGGGCAAGTCAGCGATTGGAGAATAATATTAGTCGAAATAACAGAGGAATAATCGTGATAATATTATGAGAGAGCTCCGCCCCTTTTATATACGTATAATACATTATACTCTGTATAAAGTTGGGCTACGGCAAGAGAGAGACAAGAGGCGGTGATGGGTAGGCGACTTTATTTGCGTCAGGGCAGCAAAATATAGGCCAAGGAGACGCCTAAGCGTCTCCCCCCAACCCAACGCCAGCCTGATTCGAGCATAGCGCCACCCCCACCCTCATCTCCTTCACAATCCTTGTGCCGAGCGGTGTCTTGAGATATGAGTAGACAGTTTCGGACGCCCAGTCGCCCCGGACCTTCAGCTCCTCTATGGTGGCTCCACACATGGACAGGAAGGTGCAACCCCCCCTCCTGAGAGAGTGGGACGAGAGGGTGGCGGCATCGAGCCCCACCATGGCCGAAAATATCTTTAGGGTCTCCTGATAGACCGAGTAAGGGAAAGGGGCGGAACTCCCGCCGCCGCATGGAATGCGGAAGGCTACCTGAGATGGTTTAGCGGCAATCTGGGTGAAATGCCGCTCAGTCCAATAAACAGCACACATGTCAGTATCAACACACCTAGCTATCGGGATCTCGAGGACCCTCTCGTTAAACTGAATCGTCTTGGAGCGACGAACAGTCAAAATCAGACCCCAGTCATAAAACTGGAAGTCCGATCTCAATAAGGAGGCATCGGACAAGGTGACCTGGGACTTACGCAACAGCCTTCGGAATGAACAGAGGACTGCTGCGCGCCAGGCGACGTGGCCGGGGTTATTGGTTAACAAGGCGAAGATTTTGCGAAGCATATGGGGAAGGAGAGGCATAGCACGCCTAGGTATATCAGACTTAGCTCTCCGAATACCCTTGAGCGTAGAAGAAAGAACAAAGTTTGTATAGTCTATCGGCCTTCCGCCGTTTTGCTTGAGGAAAAGATTTAGGCCACTAAGGTAGTTGATGACAGATACATACTTGAGGTCCCTCGCCAACCAGGCGGCATATAGGGCCACCTGCTCCTCGGAGCATGGTATGGGAGACCTTGAAGAATGGAAAAGCTCAGCCTATCTTAAATATTTCTTGATCTGCGTGGCCCTCGCTATTGTTGAGTTCTGAGCGTATGCCTGATGCTGGTACTGCTGCTGCTCGGCTCTCAGGGCTGCCCTCACTGAAAGAGACGAGCGATCGGTCAAAGGTGTCGCTGCAACAGAGCATTCTGGCACCATCGACACTCCTGATTCTAGACGCACTATCCTTGTCACACAGTCTACTTAAGGCATCACATACTACGTTAACAGCACTACGTATATAAACAGAAGTAAAGGTAAAATTGTATTCAACCGAGAACCAGAATATTCTGCGCAAGAAGTGCATGATTTCGGCACTCCTAGACGTGCCAGTATTAAGGGCTGCCTGCACGACAGAGCTATCGGTGACGAAGATGACAGCGGTATCGCCCCAGCCCGCACTCCAACGGACGCAGGATGCGTAGACCGCCCACATCTCCTGCACGTTGATGTGGGCGGTCCAGACATCCTCCGGAGGACGGAAGTGGTGATGACCGACGTAACTGTCAAGGATGTCTTCAGCTGAGTCTGTGTATGCGCTGACAGTCCAGTCGCTGCCATGCAGGGCACCGAAGCCCCACTTGGAAGAATCACTGTAACAGGATATGACTGGGGCAAACTTCCTAAGAATCTTGGCTTTCCCGTTAAAGCTACTTGCAAAATTCAGCCACCAGTCGAGGTCTTCCCTAACTCCGGTGCCTAGCCTAATTCTATGGAAAGGCTGCTTAAGTTTAGACATGAGATCATAGATCCGCCTAGAGAAGGTCCGCCGGCCCCGGACGACCTTGGCGCAGTGAGCGAGCAACCCCCCCACCTGCTCCAGCTCCCTTCTACTGGCCTTCCTGCGCCCGCGTAGTTTGCGGAGGATCACCAATGTTCTCTCTAATTTATCGGGAGGAAGGCTAAGTTCGAGGCGTACAGAGTCTACGAATATGCCAAGGAACCTAACCTTGGTCTCGACACTGCTGACCTTCTTGAAGTTAACAAAAAACCCAAGTCTTCTCAAGATATGGATGAGGGTTCTCTGGGCGCCCTGGACCTCCGAACGTGTCCCACCAACCAGACAGAAGTCATCAAGATAGTTTACGACTCTGGCCAAGCCTTCGCGAACACCGCATCTCACGATGAAGTCCGATATCTTGGAAAATATAAAGGGACTCGATGAAAGGCCCATACTCAACCGATTATCAAGAAAGTAATCGAGGTTATCATCGCCATGGCGAAGGCCTTGACGCTGGGGGTCATCAGGGTGGATAGGGACTGCACGATAGGCGTCCTTTATGTCTATCGTCCCCATATAGTCACCCCTCTCGAGCATCTCCGTTACATCATCGAGGCCTTTATAGGAAAATTTGGTCCGGACTTCATCAGTGAAGTTGTTCACGGATTCGTTCGAAGGCATACTGCAGTCGATAACAACACGACCTCCACCATCGTCCTTAGGGACGACGAAGGCCTCGTGCGTGCAGAGAGGGGGGGCATCTACCCTAGAAATTAAGCCGTCACGTTCCTCCTCGAAGAATTTCTTATTAATTATATCACGCTCCCACTTAGCCTTCCTCCTGGGCTTGTCTGGAATATAGGAGACCTGAACACCTTGGTTAATCACCCTAAACCCAAAAGTGACCCCTATCATCAGATATACCCAATCTGGGTCCCAATCGCCCCGAAGACATATTTCAGCGAACCACCTGCAAGGTTTTAATTGGCTCGGTTTACCCGCGATCGAGTGGCTACATGTGCAGCTCCCGTCAACACAGCTGCGATCTACCTGAAAACTCTTGGGTGGCGCCCCCTCGGTTTCGCTAGCGTATACCAGCAGGCCGCCCGATGCGGTATGCTCTACAAATAGACGATCAGCCTTGCTGGCGCCCTCAGGCTGCTCCCACAGCAAGACCTTAGCCTTATCATGAATAAGACTGACCTCAACCCCCCCCGCACCATCCCCGATCTCAACCCCAGCTGAAAGATCAAGACACGGCATGCAATCATTATCAGAGGAGTTGGGATGTTCAGTCCGGTTAGGGGTGACAGTCCTAGATTCAATGTTATCGTTAGGATGATCGCCGCTATATGAGAATTCAACATTGTGCCTAGACATGTTGAATGTTCGAGCACGTTAATTTTTGCACTTAGCCCGTTTGTGCGACTTAGAGCCACATCTTGAGCAAGCGTGAGCGAAGTGGCACTCATCGTCAGCTTTAAGGCAGCCCGAATCGCCATTCCAGGCGTAACAAGCCTTCTTAGTGTTGTTGCCCGGTGATCTTTTCCGAGCGCTATATGTGTTAGCGCCCTGCCTCTTAATCTTCATATTGTGGGGGCCGTAGTGTTCTATACTTTCATCCTGGTGTGCTTTAGAGAATGCCTTGAACCCGATGCTCTCCCCGAGCTTGCGAATGGCAAGCACGTGGTCAACATGGGCAACGTCCCTGTAGTGCTCTTCACGCGCCCGAGTTGAGATGAAGCCAATGTGTTGGATGAACGATCTGTAGTCCGATATTGTGAGTGACGTAATGTCCAGGCACCAGTCGCATGAAGCCTTAACAAGTTCATGGGGGTTCATCTTCCTGACTTCCTTGCCCATCCCATACTTTCTCAATGACCACTTACTGCGCCGCCTTCGTGAAGAACTCCCGTCACTACTCGACCTAGAATCACGCCTTCTTCTCCTACTCGACCCCCGTGAGTGTCGACGCGATCGACCGTGGTTCAAGTCGACGTGGTCGGTGCCTCGCGTCCAACTCGGCGGTTTAGGCGCTGCGTCCGTCGATCCTCCTGTGGATGTAGTCGGTCGTCGGCGTCGTCCCGGTTCGTTCCAGCTTGAAAGTCGTGTTGGTCGTCCCTCACGGTCGTCCGGCGTCTGTTTCGTCGTCTGTCTCGTTCTGCTCTGAGATCGTCCAGTTCGTCCTCCAGAGCCGTAACCCGCATCTCTGCCTTGAGTTTGTCGATAGCCGCGCGTGCAGTCGACTCACGCTCCTCCAGCGACAACTCGGCGAAGTTGGAAGCGGTCGAATCAAAGTCGTAGACGTCACCTCCCGATCTCGCATTCTTAGATGGCGCTGTGCTGCTGCGCGTAGCCATACCTGACCTCGTTACAGGTGTGTCGATTGTTTTAGCAAAAGGACATCGGTCTTGAGTGTCGTGGTTTGACCCGCACTCAGAACAATAGCGGCAGCCTGGCATGAAAGCGGACCAGAGTTAAGCGGATTAAGAGCTAAGCGGATTAAGCGTTCCGCTTACCCGCACCCGGCGACCTTGGAGCCGTTATTTTTAAACCAGGGTGCAAAGTCCTGGGTCGATTAGGTATGTTGGCCAATGGTCTCTAATTAATACGGTGCGCTATACAGCAAAGAAGTCCGGGTACGGGTTAGTCGATTACGCTCACTTTACGTACGATTAGGAACTTATTTACCTCCTGGTCGATATTATCGACACACTGGCTGCAATATCTGAGCTTGATAGCTCCAGCGATATTATTATGAGTTTACAGATTCTGTGTCGATTATATGTGGACCCTTTAAAAATGCAGGAGGTTAACGAGATAACTGTCTCTATATCGACCCCCCCCTACTCGGTAGGAGACAGTCGAATGCTTGATCTCAAATTATGTCCCACTCCCCCGTCTACGAATACCGTCGACACACTTATGGGCTGTTCGACGGTCGTAATAAGTGACAAACGGATCTAATTTAAGGCACGATACCGTCATCCATGTGAATTCTTGCTGTGGAGATCGATCCATATGCTATCCAATCGAACAGATAATCGACTCACAGGCACGGTCGTCCGGATCGCGGACGACAAACAAGACAAAATAGTCTCAAGGTAGCAAACAGGTAGCCAGTAGACTGTTTGAGAGAGCTTGAGTGTAGTTGTTGTCTTTTCAGAAGCAGGAGAGAGACTGACTGCCCGGGCAAGTAGTGCCAGGAACCCACAGGTGGTGGCGCTGGGGTAGGCAAGGACCGGGGCAAACGCGGGCAAGTCAGCGATTGGAGAATAATATTAGTCGAAATAACAGAGGATTAATCGTGATAATATTATGAGAGAGCTCCGCCCCTTTTATATACGTATAATACATTATACTCTCTATATATG
>CM059196.1:14118441-14156916 GCA_030323885.1 Branchipolynoe longqiensis | reverse complement strand
TTGTCTAGTCCACTAGTTTTATTTGTGTCTATGTTATATATCAGTGTTAAGACTTCATCTTCATTTGTTGTACAAGGACACATAAGGAGGATTAGTTGATTGATTACTGGATACGGTGGCCAAATTGGAACAGTGTACGCTTCCTGTGCTCAAGGTTGGGATTTTAAATCCTAGTGGAGTTAAACCAATGAGCTACAAAATTGCTATCTAGCCTGGTGATCGGTATTAACTAGGATAGGGCAAGGTCTGTTTAACTCGGTATCAGGATAATGTGGCTGAGTGGGAAATCGAGTCATAGTGCTGGCAACCTGGTCTCCCAGTGGGGCAGCACTAATAAAATCACTCTGAGTGTGCACTGTCACAAGTCGATACCTGTCCTGATACGACCACAGATGTTGCCAGGACTTAAAACCCCCAACTATTAAACAAACCATGCTGGATGGGTGGCCACCCTCCTCCTGCTCAGCACTACACCTTAAGCGCCTGTCACACCTTACCGGACTGAGTACCGGACACCATCGGACAAAGAATTGTCTAGTCCGGTGCTCTCCGGTACACAAAATGTATCAAAATGGAGCATAATTGGGTCAAGTGCCGCCGGACAACCAGACAAGTATCGTACATGTACCGGACGAGAATCTGACCGACTGACCATCAACCGGACACGTACCGGACTGTATTTTTGGGATTTTCTTGGTATTGTCGTGGGGGTGATGAAAATGGGAAATATTGCGCATAGAATGGGACTCGAACCCACATCTCTTTGCATTCCGGGCCAGTGTGCTAACCTTTACACCACCTAGGCTCCCTGATATCAACACACTACCCATGCCTACCTGTCTATGTGGTTACTTGCGAGAGGTCAGTGCCGACTACTACAGTATATATATATGTTATTGACATTCTCGCCACCAGACAATTCCAGAAGCAAACTGGACACCAACGGATGGGTATTGGACACCAACGGATGGGTACCGGACATGAACCGGACACGTCAGTCTGGTGGTGTCCAGTAGAAGTTTTGTGCATGTTCAAAACTTGTACCGGACACCACCGGATGGGTACCGGACATGGCCGTACACCACCGGACAGTGTCCGGTTCCCCAGTCCGTAAGATGTGACTGGGCCTTTAACTTTTAAGCATGCCAGTTGACTGTAGCAACACTAACATTCCTGCCTGGAGGTTTGTTTGTTTGTTGTTTTACGTCCTAGCAACAGCCAAGGTCATATCAGGACGGGTACTGACTTGTGACAGTGCACGCTCAATGCAACTTTATAGTGCTGCCCCACTGGGAGACAAGGCCACCAGCACCATGACCTGATAGATATCCCACTGAGTCACATTATCCTGACACTGAGCCAACCAGTCCTTCCCCTATCCTAATAATGCCGAGCGCCTTGGCTAGGAAGTGACAAGTATCAATTTTCAAGTCATTGGTTTGACTCGACCAGGGTTCGAGCCTGGAGGTGTGTACCTTATTATATGCAGAAGCAAAACCAAACAGTTGCACAACATTCAGCAAGTCATTTCATATCCTCACATGGTGGGCCACCCACTGAGATCCTCTTCAATGCATATCGTCCATCTCCAGAAGACTTCACACCAGAGGCATAACTAGATTGTCGCACTGCAACTTAGTGTTTACAAACATGTCCATATGCAAACAATTTCTCCCAGCGTCATATTTTGTCCATGCTAAATCTTTTATAATATGCACTTTTTTAAATGTTGTACAAACAATAATTTTTCAAAAGTTCCGTAGGGCCTAAGCATGTGCTAACAATTTGTGCTTACAATTTTCTTTTTTTTGGTTAAATTTCTGGCCATGTCCCTGACCTGGGTAGAGTAGAAAAAAGATTCACCCCGTACCTACTCTGCGTAGCAGTGGACCTTTTATCTAGGGTAGGGTAGAATCTTTGATCTAGAACTACGTTGAGGATAGATAACAGATTGCATCCAGGTTGGGGGTAAATACAATATTCAAATTTATGAACAAGGACTCTAAGTCTGAGGGAGTGTTGGGCTGGAATAGTAATTTACTAACTATGTTGAGGTAGTTATTTCCGCAGGAGGCAAATATTTTATCTTTGTTGAGCTGGTTGAGCGTAGTCAACATTAGATCAAAAGATTTACCCCGGCTACTACTATCACTAGTACCGCCCCCCGCCCCCAAGGGGGAGGCTAATGACTAACATGTGGATATATATAAAACAATACCCATAGTCATACAGAGAGTAAATAAATTAATCAGAATCCAGAAACCGGTAACAGCTGTTTCTGCCACAAGCATATTCAGTGCAGAAAGGAGCGGGACAACCAGCAACGTTTGCACTCGTCTGAGCCCGTTTGAACTTGGCGGAAATTGACTTTCCTCTTCTCATGTTCGCGAGAACTCAGTGTCAGCCAATCAGAGCTGTTCTTTTCGATTGCAAATGGCTGCCCCCTATAGTGGCCGCCATTTGCAATAAAAAGAACAGCTCCGCTTGGCTGAGAAGATCTCTCAGTGTCAGCCAATCAGAGCCATTCTTTTTGATTGCAAATGCTGGCCCCAGTAAGGAGCAGCCATTTGCAATAGGAAAGAACAGCTGTGATTGGCTCAAATTATGGAAAGGTCTCAGTTGAATACATCCATTATTTTTTTTAGTAGTTTCTTGTTCAGACATTTATGTATCTTTTGCACAGATTTAAGTGTTTGAAGTATATTTGAAATTTATCTACATCGACCACTGTTTAAATCACACAATATCAGTACTTAAAGAATGGGAAACTCATCCTGCAAGGGTATGCTCGATATGGGACAGTGGTCACCCGCTTTTCAACCTTTCCTCTCTGTGGACCCTTCTCGTTTTTGCTGAACTCCTGAAACTGGTTTTGGACAAATCTGTGCTTATAGATGGTGTCTGCAGGTGACCAGCATGAAACATCAAGCTGGGTCCTTGTTCCATCTTAATTGAGTAGGCGGGCCTACTGTAAACATGGGAGAATTTAGACACTGGGACCAGTTTATATTTTTCATAACTTATTAAAAAAACGAATGTGTAACTTAAAGTTGCATAGTACGATGGTTTTGAGTTTCTCTCATATTCTGAGATAAGCATAATAGGTTGATCATTATAATCAACCTCAGTTTAGTTTGAAGTAACTTTTATTTTAAATGGCAAACTTTTGAGATATTTGAAGTGCAAATGTACCGAATTAAATTTGGCAAGCTTGCTAAAGCTCTAATGGGGCTGTCACATGACGGATCGCGCAAACGTACAGCGACGTATGTGATTTTTTGCCGCTATGTCAGGATACGTCGTTACACGCGTGTTGGTATATGTCAATGTAGGTCGATGTTCGTCGACATACGGTGGTGTGCCCCCTATAGCCTACGTTAGGCGTACATCGAGATACATTAGACACGCGTTGCAGGAACATTGTCCTTACGTTGACTTTCGTTCCTCTGACGGAGAGCGTTCAGTCCGTGCGTTGGCAACGTAATGCCAATGTATGATGACGTTGTTCTAACGTATGCATAACGTATGGCCGACGTGCGGTTGGCGTTTCTCCACCGTGTCTCGATGTATTTGACCTATAGAGCGCTTGTCTGGTGAACATGCCGTGAGCGTTTTGCGGGTCGGTCGGGTGGCCCCTGCATGTTGGCATGCGTTACTCACACATTGTGCAACATGTACATTGTGCAACACGTTTAATGGTCGCTAGCGGAACGTTGGGAGCGTGTTATCCTAATCCTAGATAAAGGCTGCACGCGCGAGAGGCATGTTAGCCACATGTTGTGCCAAACCTTTTTTGGTTTTTTTCTCACGCGTCGACATATATTACCACTATGTCGGCCCGACGCTACGCTTACGTCCAGTACGTTGCGCTGATGTCCAACTTCCCCCCCGCGCCGAAAAGTTTGACACATCTCAACGTAAAAAAAGTGATTTTGCGCACCTGCGAGATGCGTCATGATGTGACAGGGCCTTAACACCATAGGCTTCTGCAGTAACATGTTCTATTCAATTACCTCAATATTCACTTATATGTGACGACAAATGTTTAATAAGTGCACCAGTATCTAAGTTAGATATGTAGAATAAAATCTAGATAATTGTTTTTGTTTTGAACAGCACCAAAATGTGTGTGTGTGTGTGGGGGGGGGGTCGATCCTAAGCATTGCTTATTCATATTACTAGAGTAGTCTGAACAGAGTCAGAGACAGAGGTGAATCTTCAATCTAAGTCAACGTAGTCGTAGATGTAGTCACTCCCGGCCCGTCCTGATATGACCTTAGATGTTGCTAGGACGTAAAACAACAACAAACAAACACTCCCGGAGTCCCGCAGCGGCCAGTATGACTCTGGGACAGGACGACGTTGTCATTCACCCTTACTCTGCGTACGGTGAATCTTTGATCTATAGTCAACGCTGACCGTAGATAAAAGATCCACCCCGTATTGCGAGGGGGTGAATCTTTTAACTACGTTCAGGTTCAACTCCCTGTTCGGGAGTCGTACTCGTAGTGCAGTACAGTGAGTACTGAGTCTGAGTACAAGCCAGTACTATAGACTATGGTCTTGTTTCTTTGAGCGATAATACAAGAGTATAATTAATTTCGCTGAAGACACTGCACATTTAGCAGATACTGCCATTAAAAATTACAATAGTATAACGATCATCAACCACTGAAACCCAAGATATCACATAAATATGCAAAATACACGTAGATTATATTAATTAACTTGGCTTTCTTACCACATGGACGCTGCTAAAGCTGCCACACAAAACCACGTGTCCGCAGGGGCGGAGCCACCGTTAGAAGGCCACTCTTCATTGGCCCTGATTAAGTAGGGCATCTTGTTGACCAATAGAAATCGTTCTCACACGGAGGGATCCGAAAGTAGGTCAATCGTGTTTACTAGCGTCTTTGCCGTTATAAGCTGATTGTTATTATAGTGTAAAGGCTAGGGCTCGAAACTGTGGCTGTGAATGCGTGTATTACGGATTTCCTTAGTGAAAAAACATTTTAGTGGAGGATGGTCTGTGTGAATAGTAAATTCAGCACCATATAAGTATTATATAAGTACGGTCTTAGTTTAATTAATTAATAAATTATAGCAAATGCTTCTTTTTCTATCGTAGGATAATTGCGCTGAGCCTGAGGCCTGAGCAGAGAAAATCTACTACTTATTAAATGCACAGGCCTATCTATCGCATTTTCGTCTTCCTGTACCAGGACAGCACCCAAACTGTACTCAGAAGCATCTGTACACAGTTTATAAGGCTTAAAGGGGCGAGCTATACCTCGTCAGGAAAACAAACAAACTCGGAATAGTTCAGATTTTTGCCACAGGGTGGTGGATGCCACTATCATCTTCAAGCATTCTATCTACCTCTCTTTCTACAAGATGTCTTCTACTTAAAGGTATCCTATAAGGTCTCTGATTAATAGGATATGCACTACCTGTATCGATATGCATTTCTACCACCTTAGTAGCTCTAAGTTTAACATCAGATTCAGGAAATAAAGTAGGAAATTGTATCTTCCAATAGTCTAGAACTATCCCTGCAATTCCTCTATTTATGAACTCTAAACCTATCCACGGATGTAGAATATCACACAAGGAAACAAATTTATCTCTATAACTAATTTCAGCTGCACACATTTCCATTACATCTGTACTTATGAGCATATCAAAGCTCAGTGAATCTACTACAAAGAAAGGGCATAACTTATCGTAAAGAGAAATATACACTGTACCTACAGTTGGAATTAGATGTCCTGACAGAGATCTCAATCTACTATCCGGATACAATTGCCCATCAGATACACCGATGTCAATTAAAGATTGAAAAGCAGATAAATGTATAAAATTCTTAGCCGCATCTGAGTCTACAAGACCAGATAAATTAAATGCATCAAATTCAATATTAATCGAGAGACGTGCATCAAGTGCGCTTTTTAGTTTCCGATTGGTGTAGTAGTGCTCATGTTAACGTTACCCGAAAGTTATTTTATTTTAAATGGACAATCGCGCATCATGTGTGCCTCATTACATAAGAAACAAGATATGGTTTGCTTTGGCACTGTACTATGCCGTCTTTGCCTAAGAGCATTACTTTTCCATGACTGCGGATACATGTGAGACATTCCCGTCGGTAATGTCTGTGTCTGTGCAACGGTTGAACAATTTGCATTGCTCCCCTGCTGTTGCGCATGCCCCGCCGTGTGCTGTGCGACTGGAGTGTGCATTTTCTACCCCGACCGGCTGCCCTAGGTTTACGTGCGGCAATCCACCACGTGCGGCTTGGTTGTAAGAACTGACACGAGAAGGTGTCGCAGCGTTCACGGCGTGAATCGCTGAATGCTCAGAAACACCACTGCCTAACGACAACTTACCTATGCACTTTCTAAGAGACTTAATCTAACCTTGAAGAGTCTTCAGAACCTGACTATTTGAACCAGAGGATTTAGAACCTCTGTGAGAAGAGAAAGACTTGGAAAAATCCAAAGAAGTACCATTAAGGCTATCTATTTGCTCACAAATAGCTAAGTTACTAAGATGTGACTTTGCACGTCTCTGCTGCCTAATAACATACCTATCACTGAGAATAGACATTTCAAAGGCTTCTTCAAGAGTTTCTAGTCTATTCGTCTCTACATACCACATGGTATTATTATCAAGTAAGGAGTCAAGAAATCTCGAAAGGAGTATCTCGAAGCGATCAGTGCCAAAAACTGCAGAAGGAAGATCCCAACCTTTAGCTGCAGTAGTCTTAAACCGCTGACAGTATGCAGCTATTGTTTCCCCTTCATTTTGCTTCATAGCCATCACTATCCCCTTTAAATGACTATATTCATCCGCTGTCAAAAGAGTAGATGCCATCACTTCCTTAATTTCTTTCCAGGACCTGGCATTTTTATGCTGAAAAGCGATGAAAAGAACTTCATGCAGTATTCCTGTTGCATTTGATAAAGCAAATCGAATAATGTCTAAGTCTGAAACATCTGCAAGAGTCCTGATACGTTCGATCAAGTCAATCCAACTACGTAATGCCCCTCTGTCTGGACCGTCCAACAAGGGAACAGACTTGCTGTACGCTTTCATGATCCATTTCGTACCTCTCTCTGTCTATGTTCAACCTGCAAAAGTTCACATGCTTCCCTACGTTCTTCTCTATCCTCCCGTAATTCTGTCCTGTCCCTTAAATCAGATAAATGCTCATCATTTTCCGCTCTAAGAATATCTAGACTAAATGCCATAAATTTAGATCATGCTTCTAATGCTCCCGTATCAGCAGAATAATTGCCCAGTGTGCACTGACCTTGACACCAAGTTGAAATTCTTCACGCGATAGTTCCTCCTTTGCATGTGTCACTGGCATCTTCAAGCTGCTGTTGTATGCGGTGGTAGAAAATATTTAGCAGAATTGAATCCAAGTATAGTTATGTCTGTAAAGCAGAAGAAATAGTACAAAAACGATGTAGTTTATTCCTACGCTCACCCCTCCGTGACAAGGTTAAAGAAAAGCCAAAAGTAGTCCGTTAAAAAAAAAAATTATAGTGCCGATTCGAGGCTTCAATGACGGCACGTTACAGACATACCATCAATAAAGTCTAGCGGACTTCTAAAAAGGTAGTATTGTCGGAAATAACCATAGACAAAACCAATTCCAAATAAATTTCCAACCCCCACAGAGTCGAAAAATTAGCAGAAAAAATATTACCTATGCAACGCACCAAACAAGTACCAGCCAACAAGTTCCTAATCTTTTAAATCAACACCGTGTCAAATAACCAACGTATTACTAACCGTATCGTGTCGATAACCGTCGTGGTCACCAATTTTGTAATATGGCTAAGGCTCGAATCTGTGGCTGTGTAGGCAGGCTATAGTGAAATCAATACAGACAAAGAGAAAGGAAGAGTATGAAGTGTCAAGAAGAAGAGAGAGTCAAGTTCTCTGGTTTATTATTTATATGGTTACATGGGTTCATTGTAGAGTATCACCTCACCCCTTTCCCCCAATGGAAAACAAGCATTCTTGGCCCTACCAATAGGGATCCAGCATTCCTGGTCCCCTGGCTACCAGTGGTCTGCCCACCACCACCAAGCTGTATGGCTTCATGGCCACCACCAACCTTAACCTTTGAGTAAAGTGATCACTATCCCAGCAGAGGGGGTAGGCCCTGAGTGCACCCACACCCAGAGCTGCCAGCACCACTATGTCTATTTACATCCCACTCAGGCACCACCAGCCCATACATATATATATACGTACATGTGCCTGGTCACATACACCGATCATTAATAGAACATTTGCATTCCCCCTATGCCGTATATTGGAATATTTTACTCTTGGTTAATAATGGAGGGATTGTCGTGGACTTCTGCTCACCACTAACATGTCAAACAACACTGGGACATGCAATATTAATTTGCAAGATACATCATAATCTCGTAAACTATGTGCTCATATAAATAAACTACCAAGTATTATAAAGGAAACATTGGGAAGTACTGCAGTGTACTCTGACATGTCACAGTTCGAAAACATGTATAACACAGTCAATATTAAATACGTTGACGGTTATACTATTAATTAGTACCCTGAATGCTAGATATATATGTAGATAGGTTGTTGCTAGCATGTTGTAAATAGTACCACTGCATTCCTCGTCTTCGAAAATGTAGGATGAGCCACCGGAATCAAGATTCTAGGTGGTCTAGAACCTGAGCTACTGGTAAAATAACAACTGGTGGCAGCCATTTTGTAAAATGGCCGCCATTATGGCCATGGGACAAATCTGCGATGGCCATATAGCTAAAAAATCTTCCTTAGGGCATGCTCTAACAGTGTGCCAAAGCTCATGCTTTTAACGTCAGAGGCACAATTCCCTCAAATATTGCACCTATCCACCGCCTTAGATGTTGCTAGGACGTAAAACAACAACAAACAAAACCTATCCACCGGGCTATAAGTAATTCCCTGAACGCGGTGGCCGGTAAGAGCGCAGGCTTCCGTTGTGGAATGTCGGGAGTATGAAGTGTTCAATACTTGTTATTTGATTGGTTTATTTTGTATATCCTATTAACATCTGAGGTTATATTAAGATGGCAGTGGGCTCAGACTTTGACAGTGTTCAATACCTGTTATTCGAATCGGGTTTTTATATCCTATCAACATCCGAGGTCATATTAAGACAAGACAACATTGAGCTTAGACTGATACTTGTTATTCGATTGGGGGTATTATATCCTATCAACATTTGAGGTCATATTAAGACGACAGTCAGCTTAGACTTTGACAGTGTTCAATACTTGTTATTCAATTGGGGTTTTATATCCTATAAACATCTGAGGTCATATTAAGACAATAGTCGGCGTAGACAGACAGTGTTCAATACTTGTTATTCGATTGGGGGTATTATATCCTATCAACATCTGAGGTCATATTGAAACAATAGTCAGATTAGACTGACAGTGTTCAATAATTGTTATTCGATTGGTTTAAACAAAAAATCCTATCAACATCTAAGGTCATATTAAAACAATAGTCGGCTTAGACTGACAATGTTCAATACTTGTTTGATTTTTTCATATCGTATAAACATCTGAGGTCATATTAAGACAATAGTCGGCTGAGACTGACAGTGTTCAATACTTGTTATTCAATTGGGGTTTTTATGTCCTATCAACATCTGAGGTCATATTAAGACGGGGACCAAGTTGTGACAGTAATGTGCAGAGAGCAGATTCAACGCTGTCCAGCACCCAGCATGCACGTCATCCTGGTTATGGCACCAGTGCCATCAGTGTGTTGTAAGACACGGGAACACCGAACCTAGATCACAACTCTTTATAGTATTGCCCCAGTGCCATACCGTGCTACAAACACCATGACTCAGTATCCAACTGAATCACATTATCTTGACACTAATCTAACCAGTCCCCTGCTCCATCCTAATAATTTGAAGCATCAGGCTAGGTACTGGTGACAAGTAGGGCATATCTGTCTGGTAAGTCTATAGTTTGACCCTGCCACTGTCCACCCACCTCTGCACCACTGTGCTAGATTTGTGTCGTCAGCAGCAGAGG
Organism: Branchipolynoe longqiensis; assembly: GCA_030323885.1. Lineage (NCBI taxonomy): Eukaryota > Metazoa > Annelida > Polychaeta > Phyllodocida > Polynoidae > Branchipolynoe > Branchipolynoe longqiensis. The sequence continues at coordinate 14,146,831 of CM059196.1, read as the reverse complement.
AATTTATACTTGTGCATGTGGGAGTGTATTATGCGGGTGCATGTGAGTCTATTTATATGTAGTGCAATGCATTTATGGGAATATAAAAAAGGCACTACCCCGCCCCCCCCCCTCAGTTCACATCCACGGTCGACTAACTGATACTCAACATGCAAATAGTATATACCACAGGTTTTAGTTCCATATTATTTCACTGGGGCGCCACCTGCGAGTTAAATTCAGCCACACCTATGTAAACTCTATGGGCATCATCGTCATCATCATCACCACCACTAAGCACCATCTCTGCTGCGACCACGGCCACCATCATTGTCATTATCATCATCATTACCATCACCATACCACCACCATCACAATTCCTAACACCATCATCATCGTCATCATCATCACCATCTCTGCTGTGACCATGACCACCACCATCATCATCAGCATCATCACCACCACTATCATCACCACCATCATCATTATCACCACCATCATCATCACCATACCACCATCACCACCATCATCATCAGCATCAATTCCTTAATCACAAAGGTTGTTAGGGCAATACAGATGGCCTTGACTTTCAGCTAAGACTAACAACAACTAATGACCACTAATGCAACAAGGTGAAGGCAGTCAGGGGAAGTAACTATAGGTAACCAGACAACTATACAATTATAGAACTAACAGACGTAGAGAGGGTTGGGAGATGTGGGAGAATACTTGCGAACAGAGACAGAAGGCGTGCAGTAGATAGCTACACAACAACTTAAAGTGGCAAAACAAAGGGAACCACGGCACTATAATGCCCCGGTCACATACACGTTAGTGAACGTAGTTGAACGTAAGTGAACGTAGTGGAGGCTAACGTGGATCAAACGTGCTGTAAATACCTTAAACTACGATGAAATACTTTAAGGTACGGCAGGTGGTGGTATGGATAAATACGTTACCATATGGATAAATACGTTACAGTACGGATAAATACGTTATGGTACGGATGCCGGTACATTCAATTACGTTCAACTACGTTCAACTATGTTAGCCTCCACTACGTTCACCTACGTCCACTAACGGCTATGTGACCAGGGCTTCGTCCAAGTATGCTAGAGTATGCTAGAGCACGCTAGAGTATGCTAGAGTATGTTAGAGTATGCTAGAGTATGCTGGAGTACGTTAGCATCATGGATGCAAATTCAGCCTCTAAAGTAGAACTCTTTTGAACATGTCCAAAGATTTTATCGGAACTCACCACCCACCCACATTATCACCAAGTTAGAATGAGGGAGAAGTATGGATGCCGGTACGTTGAACTACGTTGAACTACGTTTAACTACGTTTAACTACGTTGAACTATGTTAGCCTCCACTACATTGAAGTACGTCCACTAACGTGTATATGACCGGGCCTTAACTGTCTAGCGGTGAAATACAAGACATTAGACTTAACTCTTATGGGCAGCATAAATACACTGTCGCAAAAACAAAACAAAAAGTTAAATGTGTAGCATCGAATGCATTGACGCGTTTTGGTTGAGAAGATTCGATCTTTTCCTCAAATTATGCTGCTTTAACAGTTAGATAATTGGTTGGTTGGTTGTTGGAGTTTTACATCCTGGCAACATCTAAGATCATATCAGGACAGGCCCCGACTTGTGACAGTGCACAGTCATGGCGACTTTATAGTGCTGCCCCCTGGGAGTCCAGGCCACCAGTACCATGACCTGATATCCCACTCAGTCACATTATCCTGACACTGAGCCAACAAGTCTTTGCCCTATCCTAATAATAGATAGTGCCTTGCTAGAAGCGACAAATATAAATTTTTAAGTTATCGGTTCGACTCGAACTCGTCGGTTCAGATCCCACGATCTACCAAAATGGGAGACGGGCGCTCAACTCATTCGGCCATCCCGTCTGGTGGAGATAATTACTGGGTGACGCTGTACTGAACACAAACCACCAGATCGGGTGCTAGCGACGCCCCTCCCCCTGACAGAGGCCGCCAATTGGCACCTGAGTCATGGTTACCATGGCAACTGACACTAAAAACCAGCGAGTGACGGAACAACAAGAAGAACGGAGCTGAGTTAGGAATTTGGCATAATTTATTTTCACCTCCCCACCCAAGAAAAAGATTACCCACCAAAAAATGTTAGTACTTTTAATCCTATGGCACCATCTTAGATGTTGGTGCATAATATTTGCACACTCCGATGGCCTCGAACTTTTGCCGTTATATTAGATAAATATATTAAGTTGATTGTTATAATCTACCTTACTTTAGTTTGAAGTAATGGCTAACTTTGGAGATATTTGATGTTTTGACGTGCCAAATTAATTTGGGCAAACACGTCAAAAGTCTGACGCATAAATACACCGTCACAAACAAAACAAAATAAAAAAATAAAGCGATCGATATAGGGGAGTGGTCGATCTGTGGAGGTGGTGGGTTAGACAGGTTTTACTGTCTATATAATATATATATATATATATATATAGATTGGGAGCCTCGTTTTTGATCATCAGGTCCCGGTGCCTGACACTGCTGGCGCTGACTCCTTTTTCTGCCGCCAGGTTGTGCAATGCGTGCAGTGTCTGAAGCGAGTTGCCAAGGTAACCCTAGCGGCAGAGTACCTGGAGACAGCGGGAAGAGAGAAGGGGGAGAGAGGACGAGAATCCGCCACAGGAGCGGGTGGAGCTGTTTGTGTATTGACACACACACCGCCCCGCATTGACGCAGGTAAGCATACACACATCTACCATCATCATCATCGCCACCATCATCATCATCAATCCCTGAAACTAGGCGCGGTTGCCGAATCGGTAAAGTGCAGGCCTCGCGTGCGGGAGATCGGGAGTTCGGTTCCTGGTCTAGTCAAACCAATGACTTTTAAAATTGATACCTGTCGCTTCCTAGCCAGGCACCCGGCACTATTAGGATAGGGCAAGGGCTGGTTGGCTCAGTGTCAGGATAATGTGACTGAGTGAGATATCGGCTCATGGTGCTGGAAGCCTGATTTCCCAGTGGGGCAGCACTATAAAGTCACCAGGAGATGGCACTGGCACAAGTCGGTACCCGTCCAGATATCACCTTACATGTTGCCAGGACATAAAACTCCAGCAAGCAACCACCTCAATCCCTGAAGGGACTGAGGGAAAAGATTATTTAGGTCATAAGCGATATAGCGAATGGTAGACAGGAAGTGTGAACATTGTCTCAATCAGGGGAAATCCCAGTCACAGACGACTGGTCTTCCCCACTCCACTGCTGGTCGATACAAAGCCCGAGCCTACACTTTTACCGACCCAAGGGATTTTTAACCTCCCACACCACATAGACATGGTATGAGAGCAACCGGCCTTTGATGGCGCTGTAAGTTATACACAGTGGTGGAAATCCAAAAATTGGCAGAGCTGGGGGCACGGGGAATCGAACCGCCGACCCTCAGATTAGGAGTCTGACCTAGAAAAAAAGTCAGACACTCTAACCACTCCACCACAGGAAACGCATAAGCGATGGTCCAAATCACAAAAATTGTGTTTAAACGATACATCAAAAGTGTCCACATACATTGTATATTACATGTGCAATACACGCTTACTCAAAGTCAAAGTCAAAGCAAAAGCTTGGTTATACCAATGATCGGTTAATCCAAACAAATTTCTAGGGTCCCTTCAAGTTTGGTTTAACGGGGTTATACTTATATAAAGGATTCACCCGGTACTCGCAGTACATGGGTGAATACCAGCCTTATATAAAAACGGTCGAAAAAGCGGGTTAATGAAATGAGAGCCTAATTTCACAATCTAAGAAGCAACATTTATTCTTTGTAGGTGTCTTCATATTTACCCGCTACTTCTGAGTTGGAAAATATAATAAAATAGCTAGTTTAATGCGATTTAAAATTGAAATCGACAGCGTTCTATGGCCGCCATCTTGGATTTTTGCATTCTCTCCCATTTCACCAAATCTGTGGCAATATATGTAGCCATTTGATCATGGAACCACAGTTTCTACTTCATGTTCCATACTAAACCTCTTTTTGCCCGTGTTTACACTACGTTGTCCTTCACCCGTGTACTACAAGTACCGGGTGAATCTTTTATCTAGGTTATACTCTACTAGGTTTTGCACTAGTTTCCAAATATGTAATATCCCCTAGCCTAACATCACCAAGGACTGACATTAGGGCTGACTGACACAAATAGCCAAATCTTGACCACAAAGTCCATTAACCCACAGTTGGACCCTGACTAGCACCTAAGGAATATGTCGTTTCAAGATACACAAACCATAACGCGTAATATTCCATCCTGATAAGTGTGTGTCAATGGAGCTTTGCTTATGTTACTGTCCCTTTTGCCGTCCTAATATGACATTATGACATGTTACTAGGATGTACCCCCCCCGGCCCCCCCACTCCCCACCCACCAAACAAAATACCAAAATACTGCCTCTCTAAAGGCCATATCACATTAAAACGTAAGGCGGCGGCGTATGCGTAACGTGGCGCAATAATTTGAAAATCATTATAAGTCCAGATAAGTCGACCTTTTTGCACTGCGGGAGGTTCCAGCGACGTATGAAGCGTATGCGTAGCCTATGCCTAACCTATGCCTAACCTATGCCTAACCTATGCCTAACCGATGCCTAACCTATGCCTAACCTATGATGGCATATGCAAAGCGTATGACGACCTATACGCGGCGTACTGGGATGTTTGTTGTCGGTTACAGATGACAGGTCTAGTGTATGAGTAACCTACCCCGATGTATGGCCACAGTATGTGTAACCTATCCTGGCGTACGTCTAGCGTACGTCTAGCATATGAGAACCATATGAGCCACACGCCGGCATAGGTTTAACATTTTGAACGTGCACAAACTTATTTTTGGCGGCTCGACTACGCCAACCTATGACGACCTATGAAAAGCGTATACGACCTATGTCCAACCTATGCATAACCTATGACGGCGTATGCCGACATGTTGGTTGAAAAGCGCATACGTCGGCATACGCTAACACTATACGTCAGAGTGTGACAGACCTTTTACCCGTACGCTAGGTGAATGCTACATACGCCAGACCTACCCCTAACCTATGCCTAACCTATGCCGGCATACGTCTAGCGTATGTCTAGCATATGAGCAACCTATGAGCCAAATGCCGGCATAGGTTGAACATTTTGAACATGCACAACAAATTTTCGGCGGCTCAACCTACGCGAACCTATGATGACCTATGAAGAGTGTATATGACCTATGCCCAACCTATGCATAACCTCTGCATAACGTATGACGGCGTGTGGTCGAAAACCGCATATGCCAGCATACGCTAACGCGATAAGTCGTAATGTGACAGGCCCTTAAGCTCACTTTGAACCCATATAAGCACAGGGCTCCTAATGACAAAACTCGGGAGGGTTCTTGTCCTAGATGAATTTCCGGGGTGGATTGTAATGAACTCATCAGCTTATGCTAGTATTCTAGCCGATGTCTTCTCCCCAAAGCATACTAGTCTACTGTGCATAGAAATTGTGAATAACAATGTGTAAAATTTCCAGATATTTAGACATTGGACGATGGTGTGAACTAGTCTATAGTAATTACGATTATATATATAAAGGTAAATGGTATATAAAGCCAGAGGCATTAAGGTATTATGTGGTGCTGGTGATCCTTTACTAATTTAATATAAACATTATGTAGTTATAGATAGTGTGAGAGGGGCACTACTTTTAGTGTGACAGAGCTTTGAGAGCTCTGCTCACATACCCCCTCCCCCCCCCCCCACACACACACTCAAGTGTTATTTATGGATCTCTGCACACCCAGACACAACAGGGCACTGTAGCCATAAATAACCAAGGCTTGGATACAGTCAGGTTGGATGTTCATTGGTTGGTTGCAGAATGCCTAGTGCTGATTGGAGGAGCTGATCAGGTATGACAGCCATCTTGGATTCATGAGACTATATAGTAATAAACCTGAGTGTGTAAGCTCTCCTTCTGTGCACTTTCTACTCTACCTTTCACTTGCCTGTAGTGATTTCATATTTAGCCTACCTACACAATCACAGCTGCCAGCCGTCGACTTTACAAATGTATTAATGTCTTAATAGTTTGTGACAGTGCGCACTCATGGCGACTTTATACTGCTGCCCCATTGGGAAACCAGGCTGCCAGCACCATGACCTGACATCCCACTCAGTTACATTATCCTGACACTGAGCCAAGCAGTCGTTGCCCTATCCTAATAATGCCAAGCACCACGCTAGGAAGCGACACATATCAATATTTAAGTCATTAGTTTGACTCAACCAGGATTCGAATCCACGAACTCATGGGTTCGGATCTCACGATCTCCCAAAGCGGGAGAGGGACGCTCTACTCATTCAGCCATCCCGTTCTTTTAAATAATGTCTTATTATGTAAGGTAGGTTTTAACAATCACCCTATTATGCTCATTCCAGTAAACAACACATACTCAAAAAACACCTAAAGAAAACACCATCGGTCTATGCAACTCAAACCGAGATGACCTACATCCGCTGGGCGATGTGCGTGCTCTCCGTGGCCATCCTCTTCTACATCACCATGGCAACGCAAGATGGCAGAGGCCCCAACCAAAACGGCGCGCCCAAACTACCCCGCATCTCACACATCGTCAGGAACGCATCATCCGGACGACCACGCAAGTCCGGACGAGCGCGATCGCAAGCGCTAACACCAGCGCGCCACCCTACACTTGGACATGCAGCAGATGACCTTGATGATGATGACCTCGAGGATGATGACCTTGGCAAAGTGCCTCGGCCGGGCGTCTTCTGGTTGCCCTCCCAGGAGGTGTACCTGACCTCGGCCTTCCTCGACACCCGGTACGGCGGGACGGTGGTGCGACTGGTCGGGGTGCAGCACCGGGACCACCGCCGGCCGCCCGTGTGCGTCTTCGGGCAGCGGCGGGTCGTCAGCACCGTGCACCTCGTCTTTCCCTACTGGCCCCGGGAGAGCCTCTACCTAGCGGCCGTCTACACCTGCCCGGTCCCGGTGGCGGACGGCCCTGGTCTCCCCGGTGTCGGTTCCCCCGTCCCCGGCCACGGTCCAGACCCTGGTCTCCCCGGCCCGTACGACGACGTCGCGGCCGTGCGGGTTTGCTCGGCGCGCGGGCTGCCCTGCGTCCGCGTCCCTCTAGTCCTTCCAGGTGATGATGCTGGTGGTGGTAGCGGTGGCGCCACCTCACGGCAACGCCGGCAACCACTAGCCGTTTGCGCCAAGGTGTACCGCGGTGCGCTCGAGTGGCGCCGCCTGGTGGAATGGTTCGAGACTAACCGGCTGGCAGGCGTCGAGGCGGTGCTAGTGTACGACGGGGGCGTGACGGGGCGCGCCCGGCAGGTGCTCGAACACTACCGGCGGGCGGGCACGTCGCGAAGCCTGCCCTTCCCCCTGCTGGGCGCCCTGCAGAAGCACGTCAGCAGGAACTTCAGACCGTCCAAGGAGGAGTACTTCAGCGTGATGCAGCAGGTAGGATGACTTTGTTTGTTTGAGTGTGTTTGTTTGTGTGTTTGTGTGTGTGTTTGCATGTGTGTTTGCATGTGTGTGGTGGTGTGTGCATCTGTGTGTGTGTTTGTGTGCGCCTGTGTGTGTTTGTGTTTGTGTGTGTTTGTGTGTATTCATGTGTGTTTGTGAGTGTGTGTGCGTGTTTGTGTGTATTTGTATGAGTTTGTGTGTGTTTGTTTGTGTGCGTTAGTGTGTGTTTGTGTGTGTTTGTTTGTGTGCGTTAGTGTGTGTTTGTATGTGTGTATATGTATTTGCATGTGTTTGTATGTGTGTGTGTGTGTTTGTTTGTGTGTGTGTTTGTGTGTGTTAGTGTGTGTTAGTGTGTGTTTGTTTGTGTGTTTGTTTATGCATTTATGTGTTTGTGTGTGTGTTTGTTTGCTTGTTTTTGTGTGTGTTTGTTTGTGTGTTACTTTTCTGTACAGTATATACAGTAAAACCTTTCTAAGTGGTCCATTTAGGGAGGTGGTCGGTTTAGGGAGTTAGAATATCCTTACAATGGTATTGGTGTAACCCAAATAAAGCGATCGATAAAGAGCAGTGGTCGATCTGTGGAGGTGGTCGGTTAGAGAGGTTTTACTGGACATAAATTGTAATATTATAAGCTACACCAACTGTTATACATACAAGCTTATGTCTCGTCTATAATTATCCCATTATTTCATTTATCAGCATGTATATGCCGATAAACTGTGATAATATATGTAGTCTCTATTTATCCCGAGCGCAGGCCTCATGTGTGGAAGGTCGGGAATTCAATTCCCGGTCGAGTTAAATCAATGACTTACAAAATTTATACTCGTCACTTCCTAACCTGGCACTCGGCATGAATAGGATAGGGCGAGGACCGGTTAGCTCAGTGTCCGGATAATGTAACTGAGTGGGATAACGGATCATGGTGCTGGCGGCCTGGTCTACCAGTGGGGAAGCACTATTAAATCGACATGAGTGTGCACTGTCACAAGTTGGTCCCAGTGGGGCAGCACTATAATGGTGATATGAGTGCGCACTGTCACAAGTTGGTACCCCTCCTGATCATTGTAACGAAATGAAAAACCCCTAAATTGACGAAATAAAAACAACAACCTATACCGACCACCTCCCTAAATGAACCATTTAAAGTCGGTCCCATGGTCCGTCGATTTAGAGAGGTCTTACTGTACATGTATTCTTAATCTGACTTGTCTCTCTAGGCATACGCCAACTGCGTGACCTTTGTGTTATACAGGTGTACCTGACATCGCTCAATGACTGCGTCTTGCGGTACTCAGCACAATACGAGTTCTTCCTCATCATTGATTATGATGAGACCCTGCTCCCAGTCAGGTATGATGATATAGTGCTCTGTTATAGCATGGTCTCAACATTAAAGCTGCATAGTCCGATGAAATCATCAAATTTTCCTAACCACAAGCTTGTTTTATTTAATGATGCCTCTAGAGCGCATAGATTTTCCTCATTGGTTATTGAACATCAAGCATAAGGTCATTCTGACATTCATTTGGAGGAAATCTGCTGCCGCCACATAGGCTACTCTTTCCGATAAGCCCCTGTCACACATCACTGGATTGAGCAACGGACAAAAATGTCTAGTCCAGGCGTCATAAGTATAAAAATGTATTAAAATGTGTCAAAATGTTGCGATATCGGGTCAAAAGCCACTGGACGAACGGATATGAAACGGCCATGAAACGGACATAAACGGACATGAAACGGACATGAACGGATAGCCAAATGATGAAACAAACTCAAACTGGACAAGAACCATAGACGTCAATCTAGCGGCATCCGTTCCAAGTTTTGTGCATGTTCAAAACTTGTACAGACACAAACCGGATATCAACAGACTTTGTTTGGTTTCTTTCCGTTTCTTCCAATCCGGTGATGTGTGACAAGGCTATAAGCAGCAAAGGCCCAACCAAAACAGTGATCTATATTTGAAGATTTCAGGCGCAAAACCCTGTAAGCGCCAATTAAAAAATTTAAGTAAACATTGGAGTCTAACCTTCAATAGGTTAATTTTGTTACATTCCTATATTTTTTGTTCATTGCTTCATAACCATTTAATCTCAAGGAAAGTGGAATTAATGAGAATTAAAATTACCTTCAGGGAATATTCTTATATTTTAATTATATTCTTTTATTAGTTTTTATGGGGTTTTGCACCTGAACTCTTCATTTGATTCTACGTATCTAACTTAGATACTGGTGCACTTAGTAAACATTTATCACCACATAGAACTGAATACTGAGCCAATTTAATAGAACATGTTACTGCAGAAGCCTATGCTAAGTGTCAGAGTTTTGGGCACAATTTCCACAATTAATTTAGTGTGTTTGGATTTCAAATATCTCAACTATAACCTAGAAATACAGATTAACATAAAATATAGTATAGTATAGTATATTATAGTATAGTATAGTAAAGTAAGTAGTAAGAAGTAGTAGTTGGTATGTATAGTGAAAACTGGATTTTGGACTGTTTGCAATCTACAGTTGCAAAACATAAACAAGAAGCAAGAAAACCAAAATTATTACTAAAACTAAATTCCAAAGATTTGAATCAAATTGGACGACTGCTGCCCAGCGGTGAAAACAAGTATTAACACACTTATCCTTTATGAGTAGGGTAAATAAATTCATCACAAAAAAAAATTACATAAAGGTTAGCCATTTAAAATAAAAGTTACTTCAAACTGAATTTAGCTAGATCATAATTATCAACCTAATATATCTATCTCAGAAAATTCTCGAAAATCAAAAGCATCGGACCATGGAACTTTAATGTAGGACGTTAACAGCATCACTGCAACTCACTATGCAATCACCGCACTAAGACCAGGATGACAACCAACATTGCATCACAGCTCCCCCTGTTGGATACTTTCAAAGGTACCCCATTTCTCAATTAAAAAAAAACCCACCCATATTCCAAATAGACTACATCACCATTCCAGCGGCGCGGTGCATTGTGGGATGCGTCAAAGCAAAACAAACCCACGAGAAGCACATGGCACATGCTAATACACTGGGTGCAGCTATGAAATGTGCTAGTTTCAGCTCATCTCAGCTCTTGTTTGAAATTTAGAATACCAACTAAAAAAAATAAATATAATAAATTAAGATATTAATCTTTTATCCAGCATTGCATTTACATCAATATAATATGCACATCTTATGCCATTTGCATTTAGATTTAGACAAATCTGGGCACTCAGACTAGTGTTAGAGCCATAGCCAGAGTCAGTTTAACTTATTTCATTAATGTTTTTATTTATATCCTATGGTTAATGACATATATAGAACTAGAACATTAGTAGGGTTAATCAGATATTGGTTATATATTTCTCTGAGACAAGTGTATGTTGACACATTTTGCATTTTAATATTTAGAACAAGAATAAATAATGGTGATGTGGATATCACTGATTGTTTTGTGTGGACTTGTATGTTTCTTAGCTTAAAATGTTTAACTCTGGCTAGTTTTGTCTTAGCTATATTCATCAGATCATTATATTGCATGTGTGCATACATGTTTATACCAAATTGTTATGTATTTCTATTCAATTTGAATAAAATCGAAATTTTTCCCTACGCATATCGGCAAACTCAATGGCCATTCGCATTTGCTTTACTGCCAACGCCATTTTCCTCGCATGCGCAGTCGGAACCATAATCCCGTCTATTGCATCACAGGACCCTTGTCGGATAACTTTAAAGATACCCCATTTCTCAATTAACCCCCCCCCCCACCCTAAAAAAACACCAAAAATAACCCACCCAAAAGGCTAAATTTTGCTCTCATTTGACACAAATTTAACCGCTTCAAAATTGCATCTGCGATCAGTTCCTGCTGTCATTTGACGCAAATCTGACCATTTCAGATTTTATTACCAATTTCAATGTAAACATGAATGTGATTTTTCTTTTAACAATACTGATGAAATTATTACCATTAATTTGTCACTGTGAATATGACCTTTGCTGTCGACACAGCATCATCAATCGATCAATCGATCAGTTGATCAATCGATCAATCGATGAAATTGATCAATTGATCAATCAATAAATCAATCAATCAATCCCGACTGCAGGCCTGAGTCGCTCTTCGTCACGGCGCAACGTCACGCCGCCCGCCACCCGAACGCCACCGGCTTCGCCTTCCACACCGCCTGGCACTTCGCCGACTTCCGGCAGACACCGGAAGTAGACAACACCACCATGACACCACCCCCACTACCACCACCAACAACAAAAACAACAACAACAACAGGCAAGACAACAGCAGCAGCAGCGGCCGGGAACCGTGGCACCCCCTGGCCGGCTCCCGGCACCCCCAGCGCCCCCGGCATCCCCGGCCCGGACCCCCTCGCCCCACGGCCCGCTCCCGGCGCCCCTGGCCAGGAGCCCGGAACCCCCGGCCCTTCCCCCGGCGACTTGTACACGCTACTGCACAACCGGCGTACGGCCGTCGGGGCCGACCAGCCCAAGGCGCTGGTTCGCGCGCGCCCTCTGGTGGCGGTCAGCTGGCACGGCGTCACCGCCACCCACAAGGGGGCGCCACAAGCCGGGCTGAACGTGGCTGTACCGCCGGCGCCAGACGCTGCCTACGTGCACCACTACAGGGGGCGCTGCGTCGACAAGTTCCTGCGCGTCGACTGTGACGTCATGTTGAGACGCAGCTATGTGGATGAGGTGGTACCGCGTTACGCGCACCGGATGCGGGCCAGCGTCGCCGGCGTCTACCGCGCGCTGAGTGTGTGGGAGGCATAGTGCGGTGTGTGGGTTTTGTGTGGGGTGGTGGTGTTGTGGTGTGTGTGGGTGTGTGTGGGCCCGCGTCGCCGCCGTCTACCGCGCGCTGAGTGTGTTGAAGGCGTAGTGCCGTGTGTGTGTGTGTGGGTGGGTTTTGTGTGGGGTGGTGGTATGTGGGTGGTGATGTGTGGGTGGGGTGTATGGGGTGTGGTCTGTGGGTGTGGGTTGGTGTGTGTGTGTGTGTGTGGGTTGGTGGGTGTGTGTGTGGGTGTGTGGGATTGTGGGTGTGTGGGTGTGTAGGCGTGTAGTGCTGTGTGGATGTGTGGGTGGTAGGTGTGTGGGTGTGCGTAGCACTCTACGGGAGTCGGGGTGTGGAGGTGTAGTGGTGTGGGGATGTGGCTGTGTGGCAGTGTGGCAATGGGACAGTGTGGCACGTTGGGGGTCTGACGGCGTGTGGGTGTGTGGGTGTGTGCGTGTGTGGGTGTGTAGGTGTGTAGGTCTGTGGGTGGGGTGTGTGGATGTGTAGTGGTGTGTGGGTGTGGGTGGGTGTGTAGTGGTGTGTGGGTGTGGGTGTGTAGTGCTGTGTGGATGTGTGTGCAGTGTGTGTGTGGGTGTGTGCAACATTCTAGGGGAGTGGGGTGTGGAGGTGTAGTGGCGTGTGGGGTGTGGTGCGTGGCGATGTGTCAGTAATGCTGTGTTTCAGAGTGGCAGTGCGATGGTCTGTGTGTGAGGTGGTGTGTGGGGTGTGGTGCATGGCGATGTGTCAGTGTGGCTGTGTTTCAGAGTGGCAGTGCGATGGTCTGTGCATGTGGTGGTGTGTGGGGTGTGGTGCGTGGCGATGTGTCAGTGTGGCTGTGTTTCAGAGTGGCACTGTGATGGTCTGTGCGTGTGGTGGTGTGCGTGGTGTGGTGCGTGGTGATGTGTCAGTGTGGCTGTGTTTCAGAGTGGCACTGTGATGGTCTGTGCGTGTGGTGGTGTGTGGGGTGTGGTGCGTGGCGATGTGTCAGTGTGGCTGTGTTTCAGAGTGGCAGTGTGATGGTCTGGTGGTGTGGTGGTGTGTGGGGTGTGGTGCGTGGCGATGTGTCAGTGTGGCTGTGTTTCAGAATGGCAGTGTGATGGTCTGGTGGTGTGGTGGTGTGTGGGGTGTGGTGCGTGGCGATGTGTCAGTGTGGCTGTGTTTCAGAATGGCAGTGTGATGGTCTGGTGGTGTGGTGGTGTGTGGGGTGTGGTGCGTGGCGATGTGTCAGTGTGGCTGTGTTTCAGAGTGGCAGTGTGATGGTCTGGTGGTGTGGTGGTGTGTGGGGTGTGGTGCGTGGCGATGTGTCAGTGTGGCTGTGTTTCAGAATGGCAGTGTGATGGTCTGGTGGTGTGGTGGTGTGTGGGGTGTGGTGCGTGGCGATGTGTCAGTGTGGCTGTGTTTCAGAATGGCATTGTGATGGTCTGGTGGTGTGGTGGTGTGTGGGGTGTGGTGCGTGGCGATGTGTCAGTGTAGCTGTGTTTTCACAGTGGCAGTGTGATGGTCTAGAGGTGTGGTGGTGTGTGGGTGTGGTGGGGTAGAAGTGGGTGAGATTATTTGAGTGTGACTATGCGCGCGTGAACGTGTGAACGTGTGGGTATCCGTGTGTGAACGTGTGGGTGTGAACATGTGTGAAGGTGTGCACCTAGGTGGGAGCCTAGGTGGTGTAATGGTTAGCACACTGGCCCGGAATGCAAGAAATGTGGGTTCGATACCTGGGGGCAATGTTCCTCATTTGCATCACCCCCATAACAATAGTTTTTGGGGTGGGTGTTGGGGAGTGGTTCTGAGATTATTAATCTAACTTGGAATTATTTGGGACTCACGTGTTGACAGGGCTAACACAAACTAGACACTGAACCGGATGGCAAATGGTTAGTTCGTCTGCTTCCTGTGCCAGTATTGGGATTTATTTATGTAGCTTATCTATTTATTTAGGAAAGAGACATATTCAATATAAGGCGCTAATTATTAGCCCAGATTTCATAATTACTTCTGTCATTCTGCAGACATGCAGGTAGTGTCTAATTGCAGCAGTAGGACAGTAGTGTGCATTATTTTGTTAGACTTCTTTTACAGGTACAGGACCAACTATCCGGCAAGCTTGGCACCGGAAGTAGCACGTTTTGGACCGGAAGTAACGCGGATTTCTGGATTTCCCAGTTACACCTAAAATATAAAATAAACAATACAAAGTAAAGATATAATTATTCAACAGTTATTGTATACCTTATTCTATATACGTTTTGTTTAAATAACCCTGAATTGAAAAATGGCTGGAAGACCAGTGCTTCGGCACTGGCAAAAGACTTATTCAGCAGAATAAACCTATTTACAACAAAAAAAGATATATGATAAAATATATTTATTTATTATATATAATAAATTCATAATTATATATTTTTAAATTTATTTATTTTATATAGTGCATATATATATTTAGTATAATATTTATTATATATATATTTTTTTATTATATATGTGTAATATGAGTATTATATGTGTATAAACTGGCGGAGCTGCTTTTTTAATTATTTATTCCTCTGTGATATGCTCGGCCAGAGCCACGAGACAATAAAGGGCTTCCACCACTCCTAGTCCTCTGCTACATTTCTGTTCTCTACCGTTAGACGAATTTATATATTGCATATACATAACAAACCAGTTTAAAAAAAGAAATAGCCATTTTTCTGGTAATTCCGAATTTTTGGAAGCCGAATAAGACCTTAGGTCGTGTAAACAGTCGTGCACCTGTTCACATATCATTAGTAACCAGGTAACCTGGACTGGTTAAATTTGTATTGATTTCAGACACATAATGGTTGCGGACATATCGATCATAATAAGATATTACAATAAATTTAAAAGAGCACACTAACTAGTTGAAGCCATTCTATTATAATGCACTGTATAATAAAGTCATATTTATTGTTGTTGTAAATATAGTTTATTCATTGACACTGGTCTTCCAGCCATGTGACAATACAGTTATTTACAATATATGTATATGTAGTCTGATATTGTCATCAGCAGCCAACTCAAGTCAGCTGAAAGAACAATATTAATCATTCCAAGACTTACATGCGGTGTAGTTTGACAATGCGCATATGAGATATAAATTATATATTGTATACGTTTGTACATGTCTATTGATTCGATCATTTAGTTACAGTGTGTTTATATGGTATAGTTTGACAATTCACATATGAGATAGTAATTATATTTTGTATACACACATACTTACATACATTTTTATTAATTAAACCATTACATTACAGAGTTGTGAGGTGCATGGTTTCCCTTTGCAGGTTTGTATGCCTGTTGTGTGGTGAATTTGCTCCCCGAGAGAGTGCCGTTGGTAACTTGCAAAAGCCAGCAGCACTTCAACACTTTTGCCGGCAGCTTTCATGAAATGAAGACCGACTCATGGACGCAACTCTCACAGCAGAGAGCTAAATGGAGAGCGGCAGTCAAGTAATGAAAGCAGTCTTTGTCGCATCGCGACCGACAGCATGATGATGATGATGTGTGGTGAATTGCATCATTGTCATGTTAAAGATAGCAGTTTGAGGTGTAGCATCAGTATAAACGTTTTCTTCTTCTTCTTCTTCTTCTTCGCCCGTTGAGGCATCAGCGCTCATCCACACAAACACCTCCTCAGCCGTGTCGTAGATGAACGTGTTGCCTACCGCCCAACTTTGGGCATAGGCCACAAACAAGAGCTCTCCAGTTTTCCTGGTCCTGGGCCTTGAGTTTTTTGTTTGTGATTCTGTAACATTGTTCTTTTTTCCGGGGTGGGGTTGTTGGCCACACGCCCAACCCCCAAGCTGGAGGACCAGTTGCTGCTCTTAGTCTGTCCTCTACCATGAGTCCTGCCCGGCTTGGTTAAACCTGCCAGGGGGCTAGCCCCCGCCGGTATAGTTCTCATTGTCACAGAGGCACACAAGCCTCCCCGCCACGACAAGGTAGCAACACATTGGTGGGATAAACCTTTTCAACTGGGTTAAAAATAGTGAACGGGTAGATACATCTCATTTACCATAGAAAGCTACCATAAACAGGCTCCCGGTCGAGTCAAGCCATTCACTTATAACATTGATACTTGATGCATCCTAGCCTGGCACTCTGCAGTAATATGATAGGGCAATGACTGGTTAGCTCAGTGTCAGGATAATGTTACTGAGTGGGATTTTGGGTCATGGTGCCGGTGGTCTGGTTTCCCAGTGGGGCAGCACTATTAAGTTACCATGAGATCTTCCGTAGAGGACATCCCTGTCCGATCGAGTATTTCCTAGTTTGTCACTTTGTCCTTCCAGGTTATCCTCAAGATCGAATGTAGATGATGAAGGCTTGCAGCTTTTTCACCTGTCGTCTGTACAGTGTCCAGGTCTCGGCTCCCTATAGTAGGATGGACAGCACAATTGCAAAGTAGAACTTGCCTTTCACCCATGTGGACGCATGGTGGTTGTGCCAGAGTCTCTGGCATAGTCTACCAAAATATGCGCTAGCCCTAGCCATCCTCATCTGTATCTCAGCATCAATGCATCCATCACTTGACACAATGCTTCCAAGGTAGATGAATTCTGGGACAGAGTTCAGCTTGTTTCCATCAACCATGATATCCTCCTCTCAGGTTCTTGTAGAGTTGAGTTGTTACAGCACTTCCGTCTTCTTGATGTTAATCTTCAGGCCAAACTTGTTTGATGCATCAGAGAAAGCATCCAGTATTCTCTTGATCTCTTCAGCAGAGTGGGCAACCAGTGCACAGTCATCTGCGAATAGCATCTCTCTCACCAGTATCCAAGTAGTCTTTGTCTTTGCTCTGAAGTGTGTGACCTTGAATGGGTCAGCACTCTGTCTATACTGTATATAGACGCCATCCCCGATGCTTCGGAAGGTCACATATATATATATCGGTATTGCAGAGATCGGCAGGACTCGAAAATACACTGAGAGTGTGAGCATGTTGTGGCCTGACACCTTCATGTCATCCCAGGACAGTTGCACAGATTAAAAGAAGGAATGGAAAGAAGATAATTATTCTTCTGGATTAATTTAATTGTCATCATCACAGCACTCGTCTTCCAACCGTTGACTATATCAGCCAAAAGGATAAACACAAATGTGATATATTATAAACTTATTCAATAATTTGGCCAGATTTCATGATGGCCAAGCATAGGAGTGGCAAAGTTATGTATAAGTATAACATTGCAATACAGAAGATTCACAAAAATGTGATATTTATTAAAGAATGTGGCCAGATTTCACCCTGGCCAAGCATAGGAGTGGCAAAGTTCCCTATAACCGTGCAATAGAGAAGACACACAAAAATGTGATATTGCATACCTATTAAATAATTTGGTCACATTTCACCATGGCCAATCCCCGGGGTGGCAAAGTGCCCTGTACTCACGCGATATGATGCACCTAGATATGAGTGGTCGCGACTTTTTGACCCGAGGACACCGTTAGCTGGTAGTATTGCAGCCAGCCCTTCCTGACCAGGAGCGGTGGCCTAATCGGTAGAGCATTAATAGGATAGGGCAAGGACTGGTGAGCTCAATGTCGGGATAATGCGACTGAGTGAGATATCAGGTCATGGTGCCGGCGGCCTGATTTCCTAGTGGGGCAGCACTATAAAGTCGCCATCACTGCGCACTGTCACAAGTCGGTAGCCATCCTGATATGACTGTAGATGTTGCCCAGACGTAAAACTACAATAACCAGCCAGCCCTTCCATGACACAGACCCGTGCCCCGCATACATGAATGGCAAGTGACTGGTTATTCGATGCTTGCGGGGAAGTAATATGGCATTTACCATTTACCATAACACCGGGGGGAGGCCGGCGGGCGGCACATCGGCTGACACCGGGACTGTGGGGCCGGGGGCCGCCGGGGACAACTCAACAGCCCGGGGTTATGGATGGATGCCCGGTGACAGCGGGCGGTGAGAGTTGACAGCAGGTGATGAGAGCTGACAGCAGGTGGGGACGGTTGACAGCAGGCGGTGAGAGTTAAACAGCAGGTGTTGAGAGCTGACATCAGGTGATGAGAGCTGACAATAGGTGGGGGCGGTTGACAGCAGGTGGTGAGAGTGGACAGCAAGCAGTGAGAGTTGACAGCAGATGATGAGAGTTAAACAGTAGGTGTTGAGAGCTGACAGCACGTGATGAGAGCTGACAGCAGGCAGAGAGAGTTGACAGCAGGTGATGAGAGCTGACGGCGTGTGATGAGAACTGAGAGCAGTGATGAGAGCTGACTGCAGGTGATGAGAGCTGACTGCAGGTGATCAGAGCTGACATCAGGTGATGAGAGCTGACTACAGGCAGTGAGAGTTGACATCAGGTGGTGAGAGTTGATATCAGGTGATGAGATTTGATGGTGGGTGATGAGAGCTGACAGCAGGTGATGAGAGCTGACTGCAGGTGATGAGAGCTGACAGCAGGTGATGAGAGCTGACTGCAGGCAGTGAGAGTTGACATCAGGTGGTGAGAGTTGACATCAGGTGATGGGAGCTGACAGCAGGTGATGAGAGCTGACTGCAGGCAGTGAGAGTTGACATCAGGTGGTGATAGTTCACAGCACGTGATGAGAGCTGACAGCAGGTGATCAGAGCTGACTGCAGGCAGTAAGAGCTGACAGCAGGCGGTGAGAGTTGACATCAGGTGGTGAGAGTTGACAGCAGGTGGTAAGAGCTGACAGCAGGTGTTGAGAGCTGACACCAGGTGATAACAGCTGACAGCAGGCGGTAAGAGCTGACAGCAGGTGATGAGAGCTGACATCAGGTGATGAGAGCTGACTGCAGGTGATGAGAGTTGACAGCAGGTGATGAGAGCTGACAGCAGGTGATGAGAGCTGACTGCAGGCAGTGAGAATTGACATCAGGTGGTGAGAGTTGACAGCAGGTGATGAGAGCTGACAGCAGGTGATGAGAGCTGAATGCAGGTGGTACGAGCTGACAGCAGGCGGTGAGAGTTGACATCAGGTGGTGAGAGCTGACAGCAGGTGATGAGAGTTGACATCAAGTGATGAGAGATGATTGCAGGTTGTAAGAGCTGACAGCAGGCGTTGAGAGTTGATAGCAGGTGATGAGAGCTGAGAGCAGGTGATGAGAGCTGATATCAAGTGATGAGAGCTGACTGCAGGTGATGAGAGTTGACAGCAGGTGATAAGAGCTGACTGCATGTGATGAGAGCTGACATCATGTGATTAGAGCTGACAGCAGGTGGTGAGAGTTGACAGCAGGTGTTGAGAGCTGACAACAGGCATTCAGAGCTGACTGCAGGTGATGAGAGCTGACAGCAGGTGATGAGAGCTAAGAGCAGGTGATGAGAGCTGACTGCAGGTGATGAGAGCTGACTGCAGGTGATGAGAGTTGACAGCAGGTGACGAGAGCTGACTGCAGGTGATGAGAGTTGACATCAGGTGGTGAGAGTTGACAGCAGGTGATGAGAGCTGACAGCAGTTGATGAGAGAGCTGGCAACAGGTGATGTGAGCTGACTGCAGGCGGTAAGAGCTGACAGCAGGCGGTGAGAGTTGACATCAGGTGGTGAGAGTTGACATCAGGTGATGAGAGCTGACAGCAGGTGTTGAGAGCTGACATCAGGTGGTGAGAGTTGACAGCAGGTGATGAGAGCTGACAGCAGGTGATGAGAGCAGAATGCAGGTGGTAAGAGCTGACAGCAGGTGGTGAGAGTTGACATCATGTGTTGAGAGCTGACAGCAGGTGATGAGAGTTGACAGAAAGTGATGAGAGATGATTGCAGGTTGTAAGAGCTGACAGCAGACGTTGAGAGCTGACAGCAGGTGATGAGAGCTAAGAGCAGGTGATGAGAGCTAACATCAGGTGATGAGAGCTGACTGCAGGTGATGAGAGCTGACTGCAGGTGATGAGAGTTGACAGCATGTGATAAGAGCTGACATCATGTGATTAGAGCTGACAGCAGGTGGTGAGAGTTGACTTAGATTATGTAGACTGTCAATTCTAATAGTAAGATGGCCGGAACACCAGTGCCCCGGCGCTGACAAATGTCATGTTCAGATGAATAAATACTTTACCCCCCCCAAAAAAAGGTGTTGAGAGCTGACAGCAGGCGTTGAGAGCTGACATCTGGTGATGAGAGCTGACAGCAGGTGATGAGAGCTAAGAGCAGGTGATGAGAGCTGACAGCAGGTGATGAGAGCTAAGAGCAGGTGATGAGAGCTGACATCAGGTGATGAGAGCTGACTGCAGGTGATGAGAGTTGACAGCTGGTGATGAGAGCTGACTGCAGGTGATGACAGTTGACAGCAGGTGATGCGAGCTGACTGCATCTGATGAGAGCTGACATCATGCGATGAGATCTGATGGTGTGTGATGAGATCTGACAGTAGGTGATGAGAGTTGACAGCATGTGATGAGAGCTGACAGAAGGTGATGAGAGTTGATAGCAGGTGATGAGAGCTGAAAGTAGGTGATGAGAGTTGACAGCGTGTGATGAGAGGTGACAGCAGGTGATGAGAGCTGACATTATGTGATGAGAGCTGACACTATGTGATGAGAGCTGACAGTTGGTGATGAGAGTGACAACAGGTGATGAGAGCTGACATCATGTGATGAGAGCTGACAGTAGGTGATGAGAGCTGACACCAGGTGATGAGAGCTGACAGTAGGTGATGAGAGTTGACAGCAGGTGATGAGAGCTGACAGCAGGTTATTGGACGTCAAACATATGGTC
This sequence comes from Branchipolynoe longqiensis, assembly GCA_030323885.1. Lineage (NCBI taxonomy): Eukaryota > Metazoa > Annelida > Polychaeta > Phyllodocida > Polynoidae > Branchipolynoe > Branchipolynoe longqiensis. The sequence continues at coordinate 14,125,800 of CM059196.1, read as the reverse complement.
ATTCTGACATATTTCTTTGGAGGAAACCCGCTGTCGCCACAAAATAAAAATCAACCGCATATATTTATTCTCAGAAAATGACAGAAACTCCATTATCATCACCTTTAATTACGGACACCCGTCACACATTGGGATGGTTGCTGCGCATGCCCGATTCACACCCCTAGTGGCGCCACTGAGCGGGTGAATTTCACACCATTATCTCGGGTTGGTTGTTGGTTGGTTGTTGGGAGTTTTACCTCCTGGCAAAATCTAAGGTCATATCCAGATGGGTACCAACTTGTGACGGTCCACACTCATGGCAACTTTATAATGCTGCCCCACTGGGAGGGAGATCAGGCTGCCAGTACCGTGACCCAATATCCCATTCCATCACATTATCCTCACACTGAACCAACCGGTGCTCGTCCTTGCTGAGCACCAAGCTGGGAAGCGACAAGTATTTATTTTGTAAGTCATTGGTTTGACTCGACCGGCAATTCACAGTATTCACGCATGACCTAATTAGGCATCAGAAGGAGGTTAAGTACGCGTCGGGTATTGGAAATTGCAGTAAGACACTGCTGTGTGCTGATGTGTATGAACGACGACAGAAATTAAAGGAGTCAAATTTGAAGATATTCACTTTTGAAACTATCATATTCATTTTTGCATACATTTTTACTATTTATTGGTCAATTTTCATGAAGATTGAGTGATGATCAGATGCATTTCAGTAGGTGATGTCAACAAAGTCGCTCACCTTGGTTGCCAATCTTTTGTTAAATTTAAAATTGCATAACTTTCTAAATATATATATATTTAACAAATAGATTTTAACCCTTTTAAAGCTTTTATTAATTTGTAATTACTAAGACTAGTTGTTTAACTGTGTTACACAGATAACTACGCTGACAGTGCTGCACTACATGATACCACCATAACTATGCAGACTTGAAGTTGTCAGTCACATTGTAGTTAAAGAATAGGAAAATCACCATGCAAGGGTCACCCAATCTTCCTGAAAATTGGCAAATAGATAGAAAACAGGTATGCAAAGATGAATATGGTAGTTTAAAAAATGAATACCCTCAAATTTGAGTGATTTCGAGAGGTATTGGTCGACGGAAAAGTATTCACATTACTTTTCATACAGCGGCGCCTCGCAGATGCGTACATGGCCTCGGTATGGTTTCAACATGGCCGTGGCGTGAATAGCGTCAATTGAACTCCCGAGCTCCCACGACGTTGGTCGGGTTTGAAGTTAGGGAAACGCTCTGTCCCTATAACATTAACTAGACCTACTTTCAACGGAGCTCCTATTTTATATAGATATTCATTATGTGACCGTCTTCAGAATCTAATTACAGGCGTCCTGGAATGTTAATGACGCCATCAATGATATTGAGGTCATTTACCCGCGGGGCTTTGCTGCGTCATTACGTTGCATCGGGTTCCAAGTATGGGCTGGGGCTAGAACCCGATGGAACGAATTAATTTGTTGCTGGATCGGTGTAGTCACTCTTCAGGCAATACCACTTATTCAGATGGAAAATTGCTAGTGCATGGGTGACCAGACGGGATGGCCGAATGAGTTGAGCGTCCGTCTCCTGTTTTGGGAGATCACGGGATCTGAACCCATGGGTTTGTGGGTTCGAACCATTGTCGATTCTAACCAATGACTTAAAAATTGATACTTGTCACTTCCTAGCCAGGCACTCGGCATTATTAGGATAGGGCAAGGACTGGTTGGCTCAGTGTCAGGATAATGTGACTGAGTGGGATATCATGTCATGGTGCTGGCCTTCTGGTCTCCCAGTGGGGCAGTACTATAAAGTCGCCATGAGTGCGCGCTGTCACAAGTCGGTACCCGTCCTGATATGACCTGAGATGTTGCTAGGACGTAAAACAACAGCGCATGATGACTCAGAAGATGTGTTTCTGACAAACAGTTTTGTCAAAAATCGTCTGTAAATATGTTAACAATGCATATGTATCAATATTCATATGTAAATAATGCATATGCATCAATATTCATGTATACAAATTATGTATAAATATATGAAGAGTTCAGGCACAAAAACTGACAAATGCAATTCGGGCCAAACTGAAACCATGTCTACCACATTCAAACTGAAGCTGCTATCATTCCGATAGTTAAGTTTGTTTGTTCGCAGAACCTACTCAACACCTCCCCTATATAAATTATAATACACTCTGCAATATAAAATTGATAGACTTTAAGTGGAAAGCGCAACTTTTTTTTTCTACAGAAGACATCTAAAATAGATTTGTTGCTTTTTGTGCTTGAAGTTCTCTGTGGCGGAGTGGTTAGAGTGTCTGACTTTTTTCTAGGTCAGACTCCTAATCTGAGGGTTGGTAGTTCGATTCCCCGTGCCCCCAGTTCTGCCAATTTGGATTTCCACCGCTGTGTATAACTTACAGCATCATCAAAGGCCGGTTGCTCTCATACCATGTCTATGTGGTGTGGGAGGTTAAAATTCCTTGGGTCGGTAAAAGTGTAGGCTCGGGCTTTCTATCGACCAGCAGTGGAGTGGGGAAGACCAGTCATCTATGACTGAAATTTCCCTTGCTTAAACAACTAATGTACCAAAAAAAAGAAGAAGAAAAGTGAATATAACATTTTTGCAGATTACCCACAGATGTTTGTATCAAGGGATCTAGGCAATTAATGTAACTTTCTTTATATTGGAGAATTTGAAAAAGTGCCTTGCCGATATTCGGTTCTGGATATCACAAGAAGTTATTGACATTAAAGTTGTATAGTCCGATGGTTTTGAATTTCTGTATTTTTTCTGAGATAAATATATTAGATCGATCACTTGTATCTACTTTACATTAGTTCAAAGTTACTTTCATTCTAAGTGGTAAACTTTTGAGATATTTTGAGTGCAAACATGGAAAATTAGTTTTGGCAAGCTTGCCAAGACTCTTGACACCATAGACTTCTGCAGTAACAGGTTCTCTTAAATTGACTCAACATTGCCTTCTACGCAGAAACAAATGTTTAATAAGTGCATCAGTATCTAAGTTAGATATGTCAAATCAAATCTGGATAATTGGTTTGGTTTTGAAAATTTGATATTTCATCGGACTATGCAGCTTTAAGTGAAGACAAAGCAGATATTGTTTATATGGCTTTACTTCATTGTGTCAAATCCCTAAAACACCAAGGTTGCACTTTTGTGAATTGTGTATCAAACCTAATACAAGTAATAGCTCTGAAAAAAACCCACCCCACACCCACCCTAGGAGCTATGTGTGATAACTGAATTAATATGAATAATCATGTCATGTCAGTGTATCCAGCAGCCTACTTCCATCTCAAGAACATGTCAACAGACGACACCGGACACGGTAGCCTAATTGGTAGAGCGCAGGCTTCCCGTGCGGAAGTTCGGGAGTTCAAATCCCAGCCGAGTCAAACTAATGACTTAGAAAATTGTTACTTGTCGCTCCCTAGCCTGGCACTCGGCAGCAACAGGATAGGACAAGGACTGGTTTGCACAGTATCAGGATAATGTGACTGTGTCGTATCGATTCATGGTGCTCGTGTCCTGATCTCTTAGTGGGGCAGCACTATAAAGTCGCCATGAGTGCGCACTGTCACAAGTCAGTGCTCATCCTGATATGACCGTAGATGTTGCTAGGATGCAAACAACAAACAAACTATCAAAAGATGCACTTGTTACAGTAGTTTAAGGCATTCATTGCATGATGCATTGATTTTCACAACTCCCTATGGAATGGCATATCTGAATATAACATCTATCGCCGCCGTAGCATCGCAGTGAATTCAGAACAGTGCGGCATGCATAGTAATAAATACTCGAACATATGATCATGTCACACCAGTTCATAACAAATAACCGGGTGCTGTCGCCGAATCGGTAGAGCGCGGGCCTCGCATGTCAGAGATGGGGAGTTTGGTTTACCGGTCAAGTCAAACCAATGATTTATGAAGTTGATACTTATCGCTTCATAGCCTGGCACTCATCATTAATAGGATAGGGCAAGGACTGGTTAGCTCAGTACCAGGTTAATGTGACTGAGTGGGATATCATGTCATGATGAAAGTGGCCTGATTTCCCGGTGGGGCAACACTATAAACTTGCAATGAGTGTGCACTGTCGCAAATCGGTACCCATCCTGATATGACCATAAATGTTGGTAGGATGTAAACAAACAAACTATCAAAATACACATTTATTACAGTAGTTTATGCCTTCGTTGCATCATGCATTGATTATTGCAACTCTCTATGGCATGGCATATCTGTATATGACATCTATCGCCGCCATAGCATCGCAGTGAATTCAGAACAGTGCCGCATGCATACTAATAAATACTCAAACATATGATCATGTCACACCAGTTCTTAACAAATTACCAGGAGCGCTGGCCGAATTGGTTGAGCGCGGGCCTCACATGCGGGTGATCAGAATTTCGGTTCCGGGTCGACTTATAAAATTAATACTTATCGCTTCCTAACCTGGCGCTCGACATTAATAGGATAGGGCAAGGACTGGTTTGCTCAGTGTCATAGGATAATGTGACTGATTGGGTCATGGTGCTGCCGGCCTGATTTTGCAGTGGGGCAGGACTATAAAGTCGCCATGAGTGCACACTGTCACAAGAGCAACAGCAAATCTCTCAGCACTGTGTGAAGATGTTTGACCCTAGTTACGACTGTGTTACAGCTTCCTGTGTTAGAATGTAAACTAAGCACTAAGAGTAACAGCAGATCTCTCAGCACTGTGTGAAGATGTTTGACCCTAGTTACGACTGTGTTACAGCTTCCTGTGTTAGAATGTACACTAAGCACTAAGAGTAACAGCAGATCTCTCAGCACTGAGATGCTTGACCCTAGTTACGACTGTGTTTCAGCTTCGTGTGTTAGAATGTACACTAAGCACTAAGAGTAACAGCAGATCTCTCAGCACTGTGTGCAGATGTTTGATTCTAGTTACGACTGTGTTACAGGTTCCTGTGTTAGAATGTACACTAAGTACTAACAGCAACAGCAGATCTCTCAGCACTGTGTGCAGATGTTTGACCCTAGTTACGATTGTGTTACAGCTTCCTGTGTTAGAATGTACACTAAGCACTAACAGCAACAGCAGATCTCTCAGCACTGTGTGCATATGTTTGACCCTAGTTATGACTGTGTTACAGCTTCCTGTGTTAGAATGTACACTAAGCAGTAAGAGTAACAGCAGATCTCTCAGCCAGCACTGTGTGCAGATGCTTGACCCTAGTTACGACTGTGTTACAGCTTTCTGTGTTAGAAAGTACACTAAGCAGTAAGAGTAACAGCAGATCTCTCAGCCAGCACTGTGTGCAGATGCTTGACCCTAGTTACGACTGTGTTACAGCTTCCTGTGTTAGAATGTACACTAAGCACTAAGAGTAACAGCAGATCTCTCAGCCAGCACTGTGTGCAGATGCTTGACCCTAGTTACGACTGTGTTACAGGTTCCTGTGTTAGAATGTACACTAAGCACTAAGAGTAACAGCAGATCTTGCAGCGCTGTGTGCAGATGTTTGATCCTAGTTATGACTGTGTTACAGTTCCTGTGTTAGAATGTACACTAAGCAGTAAGAGCAACAGCAGATCTCTCAGCACTGTGTGAAGATGTTTGACCCTAGTTATGACTGTGTTACAGCTTCCTATGTTAGAAAGTACACTAAGCACTAAGAGTAACAGCAGATCTCTCAGCCAGCCCTGTGTGCAGATGTTTGACCCTAGTTACGACTGTGTTGGAGCTTCCTGTGTTAGAAAGTACACTAAGCAGTAAGAGTAACAGCAGATCTCTCAGCACTGTGTGCAGATGTTTGGCTCTAGTTACAACTGTGTTACAGCTTCCTGTGTTAGAATGTACACTAAACACTAACAGCAACAGCAGATCTCTCAGCACTGTGTGCAGATGTTTGCCGAAAGTTACAACTCCGTGGGCGAGTGTCTCCGCACCTCCCGCCTTTCAGATATGATCATAACATGCACATATTGGATAATATTAGTAGATATATATTCAATATATTCATGTCTAGAATACATTAGGAATTCATTACAGTGTTCTAGTGTGGGGCCTCCTCCTCCCTCCCTCACATCTTCCCTCCCTCACAACCTCCTCCTCCCTCCTTCCCTCTCCAGGGAGTGAGGAGGAGGAGGTTGTGAGGGACGGAAGGAGGGAGGAGGAGGTTGTGAGGGAAGGAAGAAGGGAGGAGGTTGTGAGGGAGGGGCGAAGAGAGGAGGAGGTTGTGAGGGAAGGAAGAAGGAAGGAGGAGGAGGTTGTGAGGGAGGGAAGGAGGGAAGGAGGGAAGAAGGGAGAAGGAGGTTGTGAGGCACTGACACGAAGATTGGTTGGGTGTTGGAGTTTTACGTCCTGGCAACATCAGCGGTCACATCAGGACCGATACAAATTGTGACAGTGCACACTCATGGTGACTTTATAGTGCTGCCCCACTGGGAAACTAGGCCGCCACCACCATGAGCTGGTATCCCACTCAGTCAAATTATCCTGACACCGAGCCAACCAGTCCTTGCCCTATCCTAATAAGGCCAAGAAGCCTGGCTAGGAAGTGACAAGTATACATTTTGTAAGTCATTGGTTTGATTCGACTGGGAATTGAACTCCCGATCTTCCACACGGGAGGCCTGCGCTCTACCGATATCGGGCACCGCGTCCGGTGACATGAAGATATCTGTGAAGAACAAAATAAACCCTACAGAACAAAAAAAAAGAGAGAGAAAAAGAAAGCAATAAACAGGTTAGCGTCCCGTAAGCTGTGAATAGTACCTAATTTATAAAGACGCATAACCTAAATAATATATATACATAATTACATCTGAAGCATATCTTTGTCCCCACATGCATGCATGTGCATGAGGCTGATGGCGATTGAATTGCGCCTGCAGCTATCATGAGAACCGGAAGTGCTGGGTTAACTGGTTCCGGATGGTACAGAGGAAGAGAATGAGAGCGAGAGAAGAAGAGAGAGGAAAAGAGAGGACAAGAGAGCGAGAGGGAGAGAGGGAGAGAGGAAGAGAGGGAGAGAGGGAGAGAGGGAGAGAGGGAGAGAGAGGGGGAGAGCGGAGACAGGGAGAGAGAGGGGGAGAGAGGGGAACAGGGACAGAGACAGGGAGAGAGGGGGACAGAGAGGGGGAGAGGAACAAGAGGGAGAAGAAATGGGGAGAGAGGGGGAGGAGAGGGGAAGAGAGGGGGGGAGAGGGAGGGAGAGGGAGAGACGCAGAGAAAGGACAGGAGAGGGAATACATGGAAGGGAGATACATGGATGAGTGGCAGAGAGGGAGATGGAGAGAAGGAGAGGGAGAACAGGAGGGAGAGAAAGAGGGAG
>CM059196.1:14004668-14117942 GCA_030323885.1 Branchipolynoe longqiensis | reverse complement strand
ACTCCCCATTCAGTAGTTCGGTCACGAGTGGATTACGGAAGCATAGTATACGGTTCCGCAAGGAAATCGTACATTGGGCTGCTAGACACGGTCCACCACCAGGGGCTGCGCCTGGCCCTTGGGGCCTTCCGCACCTCACCGGTTCAGAGCCTCTACGTCGAACCCAATGAACCATCACTTAACAACAGGAGAATCAAACTGGCCATGCAATATGTAGTCAAGATCAAAACTAATGCATTGAATCCTGCACACAATTGTCTATTTGAGCAACATGATGAATCCAGGTATGAAGCCAGGCCGAATTACATCCGGCCACTGAGGCTCCGAATGAAACCTCATTTGGAAGCCTTGGGCGTGGATTTGAACGTGTTGGAGGATTCCAAAGTCCCAGAACATCCCCCGTGGTCGTTGAGGAATCCATCGGTTATCCTCCGACTCACGGAACTGAGGAAGTCTGGGACACATCCACTCGAATACCAAGGACTGCATGCAGAGATTCAAGGGCAGTTTGCAGACCATATCTCCATATACACTGATGGTTCGAAAGACCAATGCCGGGTAGCTGGTGCGGCAGTCTGCCAACGCAAAAAATTTGGCGTACGCTTGCCCGATCAGAGCTCGATTTTCACTGCAGAAGCCCGAGCACTCCTTCTTGCCTTGGAGTGGTACTCGACCTATCCCCAACCCACTAACAAAGTAAAATACAGTGATATCGTTCTCCTGCCTCCTGCTGTTGCTGAACAGAAAACAAATCACCCTTTCTAGCAACGGTCATCTATAAAATGAACCAACTGGCAACGGATGGGTATGACATCCACCTGTGCTGGGTTCCCGGCCATGCCGGCATACAAGGAAACGAACGAGCTGATCGGGCTGCGAAGAAGGCCCTGAACTGTGATCTTGAACCGTGTCTGATCCCTCACTCTGATCTGAAACCACTAATAGCTACCCACATAAAATCCAAATGGCAACATGAGTGGGATGAAAATATCAATAAACTTAAAGAAATTGAACCATCTGTGGGAAACCCACCACAGACCCATGCGCGAGGTCGGCGGGACCAAGTGGTCCTTAGCCGCTGCCGTATTGGCCACTCGTGGCTTACACATGCTTTTCTGCTCAAGGGGGAACCTCCCCCTGAATGTATTGGGTGTCAGTCCCCACTGACACTCAAACACATTTTACTCAGTTGTGTTGACTTTTTGGCCCTGCGCCAACAATTCTACACTGCAGACAGTATGCGTGACCTTTTTACTAAAGTAGAACAACAAAACATTTTGGCCTTTTTGAGGGCAGCTGGTCTGTACCGCCTCATATAGTTCATTAAAACAATTTTTATCAATTAATTCTTTCATTTAAGAGACCAGACGGGATGGCCAAATGAGCTGGAGCGTCCGTCTCCCGTGCTGGTAGATCGTGGGGTCGTGGGTTCGGGCCATGGTCGAGTCAAACCAATGACTTGAAAATTGGTGCTTGTCACTTCCTAGCCAGGCGCTCGGCATTACTAGGACAGGGCAAGGACTGGTGTGCTCAGTGTCAGGATAATGTGACTGAGTGGGATACCAGGTCATGGTCCCGGCGGCCTGGTTTCCCAGTGAGACAGCACTATAAAGTCGCCAGGATGCGCACTGTCACAAGTCGGTACCCGTCCTGATATGACCTTAGATGTTGCTAGGACGTAAAACAACAACAAACAAACAACAAACATCGATGAGCTTCACGGTGGAGGGGTGGTGCTGCCACGTGCTGAGCAGAACCTGAAATCGGTTGGCCAGGATCCCAAACGCATTCTCCACGACTCTCCTAGCTCGCGAAATCCTGTAGTTGAAGATGCGTTACTCATGTGCCATACCCCTGCTGCTGTGCGGCTTCATCATCGTCGGGCGTAGACCGAAGGCATCGTCACCGATCAGGAAGTATGGAACGCTCCTCTGGCCAGCCACAATAGGCTTGGGTTCCGGGAAACCTATGGTACGATCTTCAGTGCTGGCTTTCAGTTCAGAAGCATTGAACACCTGCGCATCTGATGCGGAACCTGTACCACCATCAGTCTAAATGAACTTGTAGTCTGCATCAACGAGTGCCATGAGAACTATGGAGTAGAATGAATCCCTTATAGTTGAAGTACAGGGATCCACTCTTTGGGGGACACCAGCAGGCCACATGCTTCCCATCAAGTGCCCCACAGGTATGGGAGAAGTTCCACCTCTCCAAGAACTTGTTGGAGATGGCACGCCATCCCTCCTGAGTGGTGTGGCAGGTCATCACCTCGCCGATGTACTCTGCAACGATGGCCGTGCACACCTCTCTCACAATGAGAGATTGGGTGTTGTGTGGCACCCTCCACCCAAACTTCATGGAAGTGTACTTGTCAAGCCAGAGTCGAGCGGCTTCCTGTAGGTAGTGAAGTGGGCGTGTCTACTCGCCTTGAGCAATTTGCGCACTCGTCCAACGGGCGCGCAAATTGCTTCCGCATGTGCACACGAGGGTTCGCGGGGGTAAAGCGTTGCTTAGCGACTAGCTAAGCAACGGAAGAAGGTCGGGCGTTCGGGGCCTGACCCGGCAGACGTGTTTAGTCACAAGTCGGTACCCGTCCTGATATGACCTTAGATGTTGCTAGGACGTAAAACAACAACAAACAAACAAACAAACAATCAAATTTTCAAAACCAAAATAATTATTTAGATTTGATTTTACATATCTAACTTAGATACTGATGCACTTATTAAGCATTGGTTTCTGCGTAGAAGGCAATACTGAGTCAATTTAACAGAACCTGTTACTGCAGAAGTCTATGGTGCCAGAGTTTTGACAAGCTTGCCAAAACTAATTTTCCATGTTTGCACTCAAAATATCTCAAAAGTTTACCATTTAAAATCAAAGTAACCTTGAACTTATGTAAAGTAGATACTAGTGATTGATCTAATATACTTATCTCAGAAAAAATACAGAAATTCAAAACCATCGGACTATGCAACTTTAAGGTTAATCACACAGTGCTAGTTAAATGCATAATAACATAACAACACTGAAAAGTTCTATCTTGGTTACCATTCGAGATATTCATATTTGAAGATTTATATATTTACTTGAACTAAATTTGTGTGTGTTTTTTGTTTGGCATAATTGATTTAGTTTTAAATATATGTCTATCATATACAAAATTAAAGCTAATTTAGTGGTCATTTTGATCGGATCGATTAGTAACCTATGCAACCAACAGCAATGCAGCCGCATGCTTAGGTACTTGTTCTAAATAATGTGATGCAAAGGAATGCGCTAATTAGCAAAAGTGCCTGTAATATAGTGCCTTTTGTTGTGTTGTCTTAATATGAAGAGTTCCAGTGAAAAAACAACGTAAACGCCAATCCAAAAATGTAGTTTAAATAAAAGATCAAAATCAAAAACTGAAATGTCTTCTTCCCTGCATATGAAACTCTATATGGACATGGATTCTGCTATAATTTGGAATGTTTTCCGCTACTAATTTGAATGTTCTCACTTTGGGGTTCCATGTCCAAAAGGTGGTACATAGTTTCATGTATTCCAAGTCGATATAACGCATCTTTGTAGACTGTATTTGCACTGTGACGTCATACTGTCTGGTCAAAAGTGGATGTGTTAATTTCACCCCCCCCCCTGCACTAATTACCTCCACACCTCCCACCCCACCCAGCCTCCCGTGGAGCATGTGTCAGGCCTCCTCACTTAGTGTAAGGAGTGTTTCACAATGTAGCTCACAGTCACAATCATTTCCATTCCATTTACAAGTTCTTTTCCCCTCCCACCCGCCCTCACTTTTAAAATTATTTTTATACAGACGGCATGTTATATTACTCTGCTACTTCTACTATCGAAACTCTCATGGGGGTGATGAAAATGGGAAATATTGCACCTCGAGCAGGACTCGAACCCACATCTCTTTGCATTCCGAGCCAGTGTGCTAACCATTACAGCACCTAGGCTACCTGATATCACCACATTACCTACTCCTACCTGACTATGCGGCTCCTTGCCTGAGAGGTCAGTGCAGACCACTACACTCGTCCCCCTGGAATTGTAAGTCTGTTAATGCTTACAATTACATACACACAGGCAATGCACTTACCCATACATACACAGGGAAGGTTCAACAACTATACAACACGTAGCTTGTATAGGATCATGGTCACGGCAACCAGTGTTGTGGGGGTAATGAAAATGGGAAATATAGCGCCTAGAGCAGGACTTGAACTCGCCCCTCTTTGCATTCCGGGCCAGTTTGCTAACCATTACACCACCTAGGCTCCCTGATATCACCACACTACCCACGCCTACCTGTCTATGTGGTTACTTGACTGAGAGGTCAGTGCAGACTACTACACTCGTCCCCCAGGAATTGTAAGTCTTTTAATGCTTATAATTACATACATACAGGCAATGCACTTACACATACATACACAGGGAAGGTTCAACAACCATACAGCACATAGCTTGTACAGGATCCTGGTCACAGGACCAGTGGCTTTGGGGTGATGAAAATAGGAAATATTCCACCTAGAGCAGGACTCGAACCCACATCTCTTTGCATTCCAGGCCAGTGTGCTAACCATTACACCACCTAGGCTCCCTGATATCACCACACTACCCACGCTTGCCTGTCTATGCGGTTACTTGCCTGAGAAGTCAGTGCAGACCATTACAAAATATTGCATTTGCTGGACTGACTGACAAGAGTGGACCAGTGTAGTAGTGAAGTGAAACAAAATTACAGATGGCGATAGTGGTGTTAAAGAGCCAGAAACATTACCATCACAACTTTTCTTATTAACAATTATTATGATCAAAGGTGTGCACTTATAATTTGAACAACTTGAAGTGAGCCATTCTCTAAGAGAGGAGCTCTAGGCGAAATATTTCCCATTTTCATAACCCCCCATGACACTTACATCGATACATATTTTTCTCGGTTGGTAATACAGTCATCGCGCTTCAGGCCTCAAGCGCTGTATCAGGTAATAACTGCCCTGTGATCTATCATGGATGCTGTATTGCGTTTAGTACTCAAGCATGTTGGAGCAAACAAGAGGATTGATCACGCGAACCTGGCCTCACTGCGTGACAGACAGATGGCGATGATAACACGTGACCTTCTAATGATCTACTAATGTTCTCTTGTTTCCTGGAAGTTAAATTATATTACTGAATTCGTCATATTACATTACATATTACATTATATTTACGTCCTGGCAACATCTAAGGTCATGTCAGGGGAGGTACCGACTTATGACAGTATGTACTCATGGTAACTTTATAGTGCTGCCCCAAAGGGAGATCAGGCCATCAGCACCATGACCTGATATCCCACTCAGTCACATTATCCTGACACTGAGCCAATCAGTACTTGTCAGATCCTAATAATGCTGAGTGCCTGGCTAGGAAGCGACAATTCTTACGTCATTGGTTTGACTCGAGGGTTCGAACCCATGGATATGAATCTCATGATCTACCAAAACTGGAGACGGACGCTCAACTCATTCGGCCATCCCGTCTGGGTATGGAGCATGCGCATTAAGGTGGAACTTGGGTTGTGGATCAACTTTGGAAGCGAATACCAAGTTTGTATATATATGTATAAATATATAAATATATAACTATATAAATACATAAATACATAAATATATAAATATATAAATATATAAATATATAAATATATAAATATAAATACATAAATATATAAATATATAAATATATAAATATATAAATATATACATATATAACTATATAATATATATAAATATATAAATATATAAACATATAAATATATAAATATAAAAACATATAATTATATAAGCATGAATATATAAATATATAAACATATAAATATATAAATATATACATAAAATAATATATAATTATATAAATATATAAATACATAATACATAAACATATAAATATATAAATATATAAACATATAAATATATAAATATATAAATAAAAAATATATAAATATATAAATATATAATCATATAAAATATATAAATATATAAATATATAAATATATAAATATGTAGTAGTCTGAACATGAGCTCTACTATCACGCGGTAGCAGCGGAGACTACGACGCCACCAGCGCAGTACCACTACACTGCGCTAGGTGGCGGCACGGGTCACCACCGGTCAGACCCCAACTGGGCTGACCTCTACTGCGTGTGGTTGACCCACCCCCCCACACACACCTATAGAGTCAATGTGGGATCTGGCGAGTCAGGGGGCGGGTCAGACAACTACTGACGCCGCGGAGAGCAGAGGGTTCAATAAACCAGGTGAAGCGTACACTGAATTGAATCTTGGTGTTCTTTCGTGTGAGAAAGGGTGAGTCGGAGGGCCGTGGGCCATTACAAAATATAACTATATAAATACATAAATACATAAATATATAAATATATAAATATATAAATATATAAATATATACATATATAAATATATAAATATATAAATATATAAATATATAAATATATAAATATATAAATACATAAATACATAAACATATAAATATATAAATATATAAATATATAAATATATAAATATATAATGACCATAAAATGTTCGAAACCAAAACAAGTATCTAGAATTAATTCTACATCTCTAACTTAGATACTGATTCACTTATTAAGCATTTGGTGCTAAATAGAAGGAAATACTGAGACAAATTAATCGAACCATTTACTGCTAAAGTTTATGGTGTCCGAGTTTTGGCGTGCTTGACAAAACTAAGTTGACATGTTTGCACTTCAAATATCTCAAAGCTTAGCCATTTAATATAAAAGTAAGGTAGATTATTGCAGTCAATTTAATATATTTATCTCAGGAAAATGACAGAAACTCAAAACCATCGGACTATGCAACTTTAAGTATTGTAATGGCCCATGGCCCTCCGACTCTCGCACTGCCACGCACACACGGAAGAACACCAAGATCCAATATGAGTATGCTTCAAATTGGCTTATTGAACCAATCAGCTCTCCGCGGCGTCCACAGTCAACTGACCCGCCCCTTCTATATAAGACCTTTTCGCCAGGGGAAACTGCACATTGAACTGCTACCAACAACAATTGTGAAAGCATGTGCTCGCCATTGTCGTCAGGTTGTGCGGTTGTTGGAGTTTTACATCCTGGCAACATATAAGGTCATATCAGGACGTGTCCCGATTGGGACAATGAACACTCAATGTGAATGTATAGTGGTGCACCACTGGGATACGGAACACGCCACCAGCACCATGACCTGATATCCCACTGAGTCACATTATTCTGACACTGAGCCAACCAGTCCTTGCCCTATCCTAATAACGCCGAGAGTTTGGCTAGGAAGCAACAAGCATCAATTTTTAAGTTATCGGTTTGACTCGACCAGGGATCGAACACGTGGGTTCGAATCCCACGATCTACCAAAACGGGAGACAGAGGCTCAACTCATTCGGGCCACCCCATCTGGTTCCCTACCATCAGAGAGTAAGTTTGTGGTGTAATTTGTCTATGAATCCTAACTAACTAACTTTGTGCGAACTGGAAATTAAAGTTGCATATTCCGATGGTTTTTAATTTCAGTATTTTTTCTGAGATAAATATATTAGATCAATCAATAGTATCTACTTTACATTAGTTCAAACTTACTTTTATTTTAAATGGTAAACTTTTGCGATATTTTGAGTGCAAACATGGAAAATTAGATTTTGGCAAGTTTGCCAAAACTCTGACACCATAGACTTCTGCAGTAAGAGGTTCTGTTAAATTGACTCAGTATTGTCTTCTACACAGAAACAAATGCTTAATAAGTGCATCAGTATCTAAGTTAGATATGTCAAATCAAATCTACATAATTGGTTCGGTTTTTGACAATTTGATATTTCATCGGACTATGCAGCTTTAAAACCTGTGAGTTGGCAGGGCAATCTCGTGTAGCAGTTAGTGCAACATGCACTAGGCCACATGACAATCTCCGTCATAACGCATAACGGGAGAAGGGGGGGGGCGGCACTAGCCGCTCCCCGAATGACCTTCACCTTCTCCCTGATGTGCGCGCGCGTTCTCAAATTGTGTCTGCTCTACTTTGAAACCGGACAGATGGCGTCGTTAGAGGAGATGGCCGAATGAGTTGAGCGTCCGTCTTCCGTGTTGATAGATCCTGGGATTCGAACCCACGGTTTCAAATGCTGGTCAAGTCAAACCGATGACTTAAACATTCATACGTGTCGCTTCGGCATTTATTACGTGTCGCTTCGGCATTTATTAGGATAGGGCAAGGATTGGTTGGCTCGGTGTCAAGATAATGTGACTGAGTGGGATATCGAGTCATGGTGCTGTCGGTTTGGTCTCCCAGTGCGGCAGCACTATAAAGTTGCCATGACTGAGCACTGTCACAAGTCGGTGCCTCTCCTGATATGACCTTAGATGTTCCCAGGACATAAAACTCCAATTACCAATAAATAATGGTTGGCTAGTGAAAATGGTGGCTGCGAGACATTCAAATTTAGTGTTTCCCAATAGCACGATTCTCACGTGGAGGTGGCCATGGTGGATTACACACATATTATTAGACTGGGTCTATTCTGATAGCAGGTTAAAGCTGCATAGTCCGACGACGGATCAAATTTTCAAAACCAAAAAATGTATCTAGATTTGATTATACATACTAGTTTAGACAATGTTGCAATTATTAAGCATTTGTCGCCACATACACGGGGGTACTGAATCAAATTAACAGAACCGGTTACTGCAGAAGCCTATGGTGTCAGAGTTTTGGCGTGCTTGCCAAAATTAATTTAGTGTGTTTGCACTTCAAATATCTCAAAAGTTAGCCATTTAAAATAAAAGTTACTTCAAACAAAAGTAAGGTAGATTATAACGATCGACCTAATATATTTATCTCAGAAAATGACAGAAACTCAAAACCATCGGACTTTGCAACTTTAATCAACTTGGGAATTCGCTTAAAGTTGCATAGTCCGATGGTTTTGAGTTTCTGAAATTTTCTGAGATAAATATATTAGGTTGATCGTTATTATGTACCTTACTTTAGCTTGAAGTAACTTTTATTTTCAGTGGCTCACTTCTGAGATATTTGAAGTGGAACCATGCAAAATTAATTTTGGCAAGCTTATCAAAACTCTGATCCCATAGGTCTCTGCAGTAACAGGTTCTATTCAATTGCCTCAGTATTCCCTTTTATGCGGCTACAAATGTTTAATAAGTGCACCAGTATCTAAGTTAGATATGTAGGATCAAATTTAGATAATTGCTTTGGTTTTGAAAATTTGATATTTTCATCGGACTATGCAGCTTTAAAGTTGCATAATCAGAAGGTTTTGAATTTCTGTCATTTTTCTTAGGTAAATTTATTAAATTGATTGTTATAATCTACCTTACTTTAATTTGAAGTAACTTTTATTTTAAATAGCTAGCTTTTGGGATATTTGAAGTGCAAACATGTCAAATTAGTTTTGTCAAGCACGCCACAACTCTGACACCACTGGCTTTAGCAGTAATAGGTTCCATTGAATTGACTCAGCATTCCCTTCTCGATGGCAACAAATGCTTAATAAGTGCATCAGTATCTAAATTAGATATGTAGAATCAAATCAAGATAATTGTTTTGGTTTTGAAAATTTGATGTTCAATCGGACTATGCGGCTTTTACTGATTGTGCAACCCCGAAAGCCATTTCCTAGCCATGCATCTGCAATATTATTGGACTTCCTTATTTAGAAGGAAAGGCAGGGAATTACTAGCATAGGACAAGGACTGGCTTAGTAAGTATCTGGTTACTGTGACTGAGTGTGGTATCGGGTCATATCGGCCAATGGGGCAGCACTATAGATTCGCCTGGTATTCACATTGTCACATGTTGATACTTGTCCAGGTATGAACTTAAATGTTGCTGGGGCATAAAACTCCAACAAACAAACGTTTTTATTCCTATTTTTAAATGTGACTAGATGCAACTTCCATGAGAAACTCGATTTCAGCTGACAGCAGAGGATGTACTTCCAGTCTTTCAACAACAACAGAAATCCGCAATGACGAAAATAATGTAATTTTTCAGAAGAAGAAGTAGAAGACGACGATGACAAAATAGAGATCGTGAAACTCAAATAGTAAATTGCAACAATGGAACTAAACAATCAGACTGACCTCGATTCCGGTAGCGAATGTCTGACTTTCCGTAGAACTTGAAGGAATCATCCGGGGTGTCATCATGCAGGATGCTGAGCGACTTCCCACTGAGCCGCATCCTGTGGTGACTTCTGTCATAGCGATTGCTGCCAAAGTCCGGATACGATGATGGCAACGAAGACTTTGGGGCGTACGAAGAAGACGATGACTTCGGGAAGTACGAAGAAGGCGAGGACTTTGAGAAGTAAGACGTGGAAGAGGCGGCCGGCGAGGACTTCGGTAGGTAGGACGAAGAAGACGATGACGACGACGACTTCGGGAAATACAAAGAAGATGCGGACAACTTGGGTGAGTAGTAGGAAGACCTCCGCGATGACCTTCCGGGTGCCGTTGGGTCATACGGGGTCTCGTAGGTTCTCGCGCGAGCCCCCGTGAGCGATCTGTGGCGGGAGAAGTCCAACTCTCCGTAGGTATCCGCAAAGGCCGGGTGGGCGGCGACTGCTTTGCCATAGCTGGTGCCGCGAGTGCCGTACTTCCCCGTGAATGGCGGTGCTGGACCGCCACTTCCCGACACCTTCCGGCGAGAGCTCTTCCCCGCCGCCCTCGCCTTTGCCACCATCGCTGTCGCCGACGACTTCCCGCCGTAGGAGAACTTGGGCGGAGAACGAGGCCGGAAGAGGTAACCGGCCACATCATCATCCGGGTAACTCACGCTTCTCGGCTTGTACCCGGAGTATCCCCCATATCCCCCCTTGCCCGGTTGTGTGTAGCCCCCATAGTCCCCCTTGGAGGGCTGAGTGTAGCCCCTGTAGGCCCCCTTGGCGGGCTGCGTGTAGTCCCCATATTCCCCCTTGGCGGGCTGCGTGTAGCCCCTGTAGGCCCCCTTGGCGGGCTGCATGTAGCCCCCATAGCCCTTGCCGTAGCCATTGTAGGTCTGCGACGGGATACCATCGGTGGCGCACACCAGGCCGACGCCGAGCAGAACGAGGATGACGAACATGTCTCTTTGCCTCACGTTGTCACGTGACTTCTCTACAGTCCTGGCCTAAGCTGTGTGGGACTGGGAGACGCTGCCGTCTGTGTGTGGGGGATGATGGGAGGCTGAGAGCGAGAGCTTGTATGTTCTGCTTGCTTACTCGAGGAGCTCTTGGTAGGATATGATCGATCAGGAAGTGTAGGAGGGACCTCCCCCCCCCAACCCCCACCTTCACCTCCATCCGACCGATCCCTCCACCCACACACACCCACCCCCCACAGCTGGGGTCCTTATAAGCGGAACAGTTCTCACGTTTCTCACAAGGTGGCCGGTGTGCTAATAATTCACTGACAACGTGCCGCAAACTCTACCCGGAAGCGGAAACCCTGGCGGGCGATATGTGTGTGTGTGTCTGAGTCGTTGACGGGTCATGGAGGGCGATCCCCACCTGAAGGGTCAAGTTGAAATTAAAGCTTTACGATAGTTACAAAACCAGGAAGGATGGAGAGTTTGACGCTGGCAAATTTGATACAGAGAGGACAGATACCACCGCCAGATGGCGCCATGGGCTGCTTGTTCATCACGTGATCTGTGCACCATCTGTTCCACGTCACACTAACAATTAACTCACTCCGGAAATCTCGGAAAAACGAGCCGAAGCGAGGGCATCTGAGAAGCAATGGTTCGGTTTGACGCTGGATTGTAAATGATTTGAATAAATGAGCATTCAGTGATGGTTGTTGGAGTTTTACGTCCTTGCAACATCTATGGTCATATCAGGACGAGGGTATTCAGTGAATAAATAGAGGGTGTACTTGGAGGTCATTAAAGGTGTTGGTTACAAACAAGACTGGCTCCCACAAGTACTGTGTGTTTAAACCCACTTTTTCTTAGTTGCATAGTCCGATGGTTTTGAGTTTCTGTCATTTTCTGAGATAAATATATTAAATTGGTGATTATTATTGACCTTACTTTTGTTTGAACTAACTTTTATTTTAATGATGAACTTTTGAGATATTTAAAGTGCAAATATGCTCAATTAATTTTGGCAAGCGTGGCAAAACTCTGACACCATAGCATTCTGTAGTAAGATGTTCTGGTAAATTGATTCAGAATTCCCTTTTATATGGCAACAATTGCTTAATAAGTGTACCAGTATCTAAGTTAGATATGTAGAATCAAATCTAGATAATCGCCTTGGTTTTGAGAAGTTGATGCTTCATCGTACTATGCGGCTTTTAAGGTACATAGTCCTATGGAAGCATCACATTTAAAAAAAATCAAAACACATAATCTAGATTTGATTCTACATATCCAATTTAGATACAGATGTATTCAGTAAGTAGGTATTTGTTGCTGAATTGAAGGGAATACTTAGTCAATTTAATAGAACATGTTACTACTGTAGTGGTCTGCACTGACCTCTCAGGCCAGTAACCACATAGACAGGTAGGCGTGGGGAGTGTGTTGATATCAGGGAGCCTAGGTGGTATAATGGTTAGCACACTGGCCTGGAATGCAAAGAGATGTGGGTTCGAGTCCCGCTCAAGGTGCAATATTTCCCATTTTCATCACCCCCCATGACACTGGTTGCCGTGATCAGGATCCTGTACAAGCTTTGCGCTGTATGGTTGTTGAACCTACCCTGTGTATGTATGTGTTAGTGCATTGCCTGTATGTATGTAATTGTAAGCATTACAAGACTTACAATTCCAGGGGGACGAGTGTAGTGGTCTGCACTGACCTCTCAGGCAAGTAACCACATAGACAGGTAGGCGTGGGGAGTGTGTTGATATCAGGGAGCCTAGGTGGTGTAATGGTTAGCACACTGGCCCGGAATGCAAAGAGATGTGGGTTCGAGTCCCGCTCTAGGTGCAATATTTCCCATTTTCATCACCCCCACGACACTACTAAAGCCTTTGGGGTCAGAATTTGTATGTGGATGTCAACATTAATTGTCTTTTCTTTCGCTTCAAATATCTCCAAAGTTCGTTATTTCGAAAGAAATGCTACTTCAAACTAATGCACAGTGGAATATATTGGTCAATCTAAATCATCTATCTCTAAAGAATGGTAGAAACATAAAACTCATCAAATTGCGCGACTATAAGTGACGTCAGACAGGGTGGCCGAATGAGTTAGAGCATCCCTCCTGTGTTGGTAGATCATGGGATCGTGGGTTTGAATCCTGGTTGAGTCAAACCAATGACTTAACAATGTATACTTGTCGCTTCCTAGCCTGGTGCTCGGCATTATTAGGAAAGGGCAAGGAGCAGTGGAATGAGGAAGACCAATCGTCCGCGATTGAAATTTCCCCTGCTTAAGCAACTCATGTGTGTGTGATGGTTTCTTTACCCTGTCCATAATGAGTAAGTCGCATTGCGGCTTCTTTTCATCACTGAACAGCAATATTCTCAATTTGGTAGTACCAACAAAAAAAAGCAAGCACTAAATATATAACTTATCTGCCTCTGTATCAAATTCACATTACACATTCACATTCACAAACTATATCATATTTGATTTATATTTGAACACCGACCAAACATGCACCTGAAGACAACCAAAAGAATACCCGATGAGTAACTAAATTAAAAGACAACAGAAATCAGAAAAACTGCAAAGTGATTGATACGTGTACACTTCCTATCACTCTCCTAACACAGCTTTTGTTATTCAAACCGAGGAAGTGTAACATAAAGATCCCCTGGAGAGCACATTTAGAACTAACCATCCCATCTGAGTCCATATGCAGCACCTTTCAAGTTGCATAGTCTGATGAAGCGTCAACTTTTCAAAACCAAAACAATTATCTAGATTTTATCGCACATATCTACCTTAAACACTGATGCACTTATTAAACATGTAGCACCACATAAAAGAGAATATTGAGTCAATTGAATGGAACCTGTCAGTGCGGAAGCATATGGTATCAGAGTTTTGGCATACATGCCAAAAAGTAATGTCGCATGTTTACACTTCAAATATCTCAAAAGTTAGCTATTTTAAATAACAGTTACTTCAAAATAAAGTAAGGTATACTATAACAATCAATTTAATATATTTATCTAAACAAAATTACAGAAAGTCAAAACTAAAGGAAAGTTTGATTTATTTAACAATACTTCTAGAGGACATTGATTTTTACCATTGGCTATTGGATGTCAACCACATGGTCATTCTGACATATTTCTTTGTGGAGGAAACCTGCAGCCGCCACATAGGCTACTCTTTCCGATAAGCAGCAAGGGATCTTTTATATGCACTTTCCCACAGACAGGACAGCACATACTACAGCTTATGATGAACCAGTTATGGACCACAGGATGGAATGGAAAAGAGCCCAGACTGCAAATGGGTGCACTGAGCAGGATTCGATCAGATGACCCAAACCTTCACAGGTGGACCTGAGCTACGTCCCGCTTCGAAAGTCAAAACCATCGGACTCTGCTACTTTAAGGTGGTATGCTGGTGCAGCAGCTTGTCACAGCTCAGCAACAGCTGGATTTACAGATCAGCTGCAGCATTTCCTTATAAGACGTAGTGCCGACAGATCTTGGCTCAGTCCCATTATGCATAGCGCTAACCTATCCGATTACACCCGACTTGGTCCAGTCCTCATAGCGGTCGACAATTGATACTTGTCGCTTCCTAGCCTGGTGCTCGGCATTTCCAGGATATGGCAAGGACTGGTTCGCTTAGTGTCAGGATAATGTGACTGAGTGTGATATCAGGTCATGGTACTGGTGGCCTGGTCTCCCAGTGGGGCAGCACTATAAAGTTGCCATGAGTGCACACTGTCGCAAGTCAGTACCCATCCTGATATGACAGTAGATGTTGCCAGGATGTAAAACTCCAACAACCAACCAACCATTGTGGCCAACAGTTTATCATCATCATCATCATCATCAATCCCTTAACTGTGAGGGTCATTGCGGAACCACAGATGACTTTGCAACCAGTATTTGCCAGTTTCCTCTGTTCTCCGCTGCCCTCTGGGATTTGCCAAATTCCAGGCCCGTTGATTCCCTGATGTTGTCGTCCTCTTCCATTGGCTGTCTTGTTTTCTTCCCCCTTTCACTGCGCCTTGCAATGTGGTTTTCACCAGACCTGGTGAAGGGGAAATATGGCCGTACCACTTCAGTTTGCATCTCTTTACCATTGAGGGGAAGTGCTTGTGCGGTCCAATGGCCTGCTGGACATTGGCACAGACGTCCTCGTTGGCAACATGCTCTCTGATTGAGATATGCAGTATCTTGCAGTAGCACCTCATTTTCATAATTTGTATTCTTCTTTCGAGTTCTGCTGTGAGGGTCTATGGCTCATTTGATGAAATAGATATGAACCAATTTTTTACCTTGAATAAAAGAGAAGGCAGTCGGGGCCATACTCTCAAACTAGTAAAACCCAGAGCCATTTCAAAGTTAAGGCAACACAGTTTCTCAAACAGGATCATAAATATATGGAACAGTCTCCCACAAAATGTTATTATTGCCGAGTCAATAAATTCATTCAAGAACAGATTAGAAAAAGCATGGGATGATGATCCAGGGAAATTTGACCCCTTATTCACCACATGCTACAAATTATTCCCTATGTTGCATATTTACTTGCACTCAAGCAAAAATGAGAGACAAATAAGTGTTCACACTTCCTGTCTACCATTCGCTATTTCGCTATTTCGCTATTTCGCTATTTCGCATGACAGATATGATAAGAGAGGACATCAGCCATATCTTGGGACTCAGAGAAATACTCCTGTCAAACCAAACTGGTTTCAGTCTGGTCTACTCTGGTTATGATTGCACACATTAATCTGATCGACCAGATGGGGTGGCCGAATGAGTTGAGCGTCCATCTCCTGTTTTGGGAGATCGGGGGATCCAAACTCATGGGGTTTGTGGGTTCGAACCCTGGTCGAGTCAAAGCAATGACTTTAAAATTGATACTTGTCGCTTCCTAGCCAGGCGCTCGGCATTATTAGGACAGGGCAAGCTGGTTGGCTCAGTGTCAGGATAATGTGACTGAGTGGGATATCAGGTCATGGTGCTGGTGGCCTGGTTTCCCAGTGGGGCAACACTATAAAGTGTTCATGAGTGTGCACTGTCACAAGTCGGTACCCATCCTGATATGACTTTAGATGTTGCTCGGACTTAAAACAATAACAAACAAACATTGATCCGATGAGTGTGGTTCAAACAGCTTAACAGAGGTGGCCGTGTGTGGTGATTCACTATGCAGCTGTCGTGCAATAAATCCAGGTTTTATAGTCACAGGAAAAATCCACATTTCCCAATCTAAAACACCTACCCAGGTTTGATCTTGCAGACATCCAACTTATACCCCCATCACACCAAACTAGTTCTCACTACGTTCTCAAAAATGTTGCTGAATCGACTCAAACTGTGTCCGAACGGAATGGACGTAGTAGCAACTTTTTATGGTCTTTTTACGAATGGAATGGACTGGCTAGAATGGAATGGTGCTCCAGAACTTTGAGCATGCCCAACATTTTCTTGCAGCCACGTTCTACCCCGACCACAGCCCGTTTTAGAATGTGGTCGGATGTTTTGAGAACTAGTTTGGTTTAATGGGGGTGTTAGATACCGCTAAACTTATAAAAGTTACATAGTCCGATGGCTTTGAGTTTCTGACATTTTCTGAGATAAATATATTAGGCTGATCGTTATAATCTACCTTACTTTAGATTGAAGTAACTTTTATTTTAAATAGCTAACTGTCCACAACATGGGTAATTTAGAACACACACACAAGGCCGGCAGCTATATATTCAATAATATCTATTCACCCAACTTAATTAGCCTGGGCTCTGTACTGAGCCCCTACCCCACAGGGTCACACATACACCATTACACATATATCACATTGGCCGATTATGGCGCCGACTAGCGGAATTGCTGATACACTTTTAGAACTGCTCCTGCAGCCGCGACGCTTAACGTAAATGCCTAGCTGACCTAATTAAGTCATAACGTTTCAGATTCGAATCATTCTACCCTAGCAGCTGAACCAGTCAATACATAGTGACATGGTGCCGTTTTTTGTTAGCCTCCTACCCACTCCGAACTCAAGATTAGACCATAAGGGTTGAGCATCTGTGAGCCTATTTTAAGACTATATATTCATTTCTGTTCGCTGTTACCATTATCGGCTTTAAAATAAATGCCACTTTAAACATATGTTGGTGTTGCGTTGCTTAATTGTCAAACTATACCATATGTAAGTCTTGGAATGATTAATATTGTTATTTTCAGCTGACTTGAGCTAGCTGCTGGTGACAATATCAGACTACATATACATACATTGTGAATAACTGTATTGTCACATGGCTGGAAGACCAGTGCCACGGTCCTGACAAAAGAGTTTACCTTACCGGTAGGGCGTTGGCCCAGCCAAGGTGTTAATTATTCTATTGTTAGAATTATATTTATTATTGATTCTATTACTACTTATTGATGATCATTGTGTGATTAATCTCTACTCCGGGTTACCACTTGATTTATGACCTCTCATGTGAGAGTTACTCTCTGGGAATGTGCCCAGAGCAACGATTACTGGTTCCATCGTTGGACCCCTTATTGTAACCCGTTAATTACTACTAATAAATTACACCTACCACCTATCGTTTTACCCTTCCTTAGTCGCTTACATACTGTAGTGGTCTGCACTGACCTCTCAGGCAAGGAGCCGCATAGACAGGTATGCGTGGGTAGTGTGTTGATATCAGGGAGCCTAGATGGTGTAATGATTAGCACCCTGGCCAGGAATGCAAAGAGATGTGGGTTCGAGTCCCGCTCTAGGCACAGTATTTCCCATTTTCATCACCCCCATGACACTGGTGCCATGACCAGGATCCTGTACAAGCTATGCGCTGTATAGTTTTTGAACCTAGCCTGTGTACGTAAGTGCGTTGCATTGCCTGTATGTATGTAATTGTAAGCATTAAAAAACTTACAATTCCAGGGGGATGAGTGTAGTGGTCTGCACTGACCTCTCAGGCAAGGAGCCGCATAGACAGGTATGCGTGGGTAGTGTGTTGATATCAGGGAGCCTAGGTGGTGTAATGATTAGCACCCTGGCCTGGAATGCAAAGAGATGTGGGTTCGAGTCCTGCTCTAGGCACAATATTTCCCCTTTTCATCACCCCCCACGACACTGGTTGCCATGACCAGGATCCTGTACAAGCTACGCGCTGTATGGTTGTTGAACCTACCGTGTGTATGTATGTGTTAGTGCATTGCCTGTATGTATGTAATTGTAAGCATTAAAAAACTTACAATTCCAGGGGGACGAGCGTAGTGGTCTGCACTGACCTCTCAGGTAAGGAGCCGCATAGACAGGTAGGCGTGGGTAGTGTGTTGATATCAGGGAGCCTAGGTGGTGTAATGATTAGCACACTGGCACAGAATGCAAAGAGATGTGGGTTTGAGTCCCAATCTAGGCGCAATATTTCCCGTTTTCATCACCCCCACGACAATACTATATTTACAACAACAACAAAAAAGGGAAAAAAAGAAAGCTGGCAAAAAATCTAAACCATTAGACTATGCAACTCTAAGTAGTTATTGTTAGATTTTTGGTAGAGTGCAGGCTTCCCGCGTGGAAGATCGGGAGTTCGAATCCCAGCCGAGTCAAACCAATAACTTACTAAATTGGTACTTGTCGCTACCTAGCGTCGCGCTCGGTATTAATAGGATAGGGAAATGACTGGTTGGCACAGAATCAGGACAACGTGACTGTGTGCAATACGGGGTCATAGTGCCAGTGGGCTGGTCTCTTAATGAGACAGCACTATAAAGTCGCCACCAGTGCGCACTGTCATAAGTCAGTACCCGTCCTCATATAACCTTAGGGAAGGCAAAGCTCTCGCCGATTCAGCCAGTTATGCGTCCAGTGCCCAGTGCCTTATAGTTTTATTTATTTATTTATTGCTAAAGGCCCTGTCACACTACGACGTATGGCAGCGGCATGTGCGTAACGTGTCGAAATAATTTGAAAATAATAATAGGTTGAGATACAGCGACCTACACCGACCTATGCCGACCTATGCCGCGTGTACTCGACCTATGCCCAACCTATACATAACCTATGATGCTGTATGCCGATGTGTTGGTCAAAATGTGCATAGGTCGGCATACACTAAGGCCATACATCGTAGTGTGACAGATAGCCAACATGCTGGGCATACACTCGCCGTACGCTCGCAATATGCTAGGGGTACGCCAGCACACACTAGAGGCACGTTAGACTAAGCTAGGCATATGCTATATACGCCTGAGATACGTTGAGGACACATGTTCAACGTACGGCTAACCTATGCCGACCTACCCCTAACTTATGCGTAACCTATGCTGGCATACATCCAGGGTATGCCCAGCGTGTGAGAAACGTATGAGCCATACGCCGGCATAGGTTTTAAATTTTAAACATGCACAAACATTTTTTGGTGGCTGGACCTATGCCGACCTATGATGACCTATGAAAAGCATAGACATATGCCCAACCTATGATGGCCTATTCCGATGTGGTTGTCGAAAAGTGCATACGTTGGCATACGCTAATGCCATAGGTCGTAGTGTGACAGCCCCTTAAGCGTTTTCATCTCATAATAGAAGCCTGCAATCTACACACAGTTACAAGCCATAGACAGGAAGCAAGAAAACCTAAATTATTACTAAGACAAAATTCAGAAGATTTAAATCAAATTGAACTAGTGCTGCCCAGCAGTGGAAACAAGTGTTAACACACTCATCCGTTATGAGCAGCGTAAATAACTTTGTCACTAAAATAAAGAAAGAAAAAAGCCTGACATCAATCATGACATTTTTGTATCTGTGCAGTGGTGTATATTTCTTAATGGCGTCCAATGCATCAGGTGCGAGTAATTAATCATGTGTAACAGTTACTAACACCATGTCATCCCGCCATGCCTGAGCACTGCCAACTGTCACACCATTGTGACAGTCATTAATGAGGCAAAAAAAACTCCACAAAAAAGGCCTTTCATGCCAGCATTCATATATATACATATATGAAGAGTTCAAGCACAAATCCCGGTAAATGACAACCCAAAAATTGAGATAAATCTTGGAGGTAAGCCTTCAAAAGTTTCAATGTTTACATTGCTAGTTTTTTGTTCAATGCTCCGCAATCATTTCATCGCATGAACAGTGGAGTTAGTGACAATTAAAATTAACTTCAGGTCTAAGTCTAGTATTTTAATTAAGTTGGCTTGGCGTTTACAGGGATTTGCGCCTGAACTACAGTCTGTGATATATATGTGATATGTAAGCCTTATGCGAGTAAAATATTGTGGAAGGGAATTGTTATTATTATTATTATTATATATTAGTATCACTGTACATACTCGCTGTGGGTGGTTCCCTCACCCACCATCACGTGACCTGTGGTGTCACCACCAGCCAATCCTCTCCACAGGTGCGACACACTGTCATTTGTACTTAAATATTGCAGTCAAACCTTCAGAAGGTAACTTTTCTTACATTCCTATCTTTTTCTTCATGGCTCCATAACCATTTCTTCACAACAAATGTGGGATTTGTGAGAATTAAAATTACCTTGGGGCCGCCGACCGTAGCCTAGGCTAAGCTACCCAACTTTCAAATCAGGTTTAACTGCTAGCCGGGGTGGTTAGTGTGCGTGTATGGGTGTAAATCTATTCAGTGCGATCATATTTAACACATTTACATACTCAATAAGTGAAATTTAATCAAATTAACCCTAAAATCGAACCGTTATTAAGGCTCCCGCCGCATTGGCAGCGTTATTCATATTGTCGAATCGACGAATGTAAAGTAAACAAATCGCCGCCACTGCAGCGACGTTGATATCCATACTGTCCAACATCAAATAAACATGGCCACCGCCGTCGCCGCCAAATCGGCGGCAATATATTATACCCAAATCTTTTCAATGCGATCATATTTGACAGAATTACATACACAATAAGTGAAATCTTATCAATTTAACTCTAAATTCGAACCGATATTAACGCCGACGCCGCATTGGCGGCGTTATTCATATTGTCAACTGGAGGGAATTCCCAAATCAATAAATAAACTCACGGTCAGCTACCCGCCCCGGCTAAGACATTGGTGCATACCACTTTACATCTTTCGCAGAACCCCCGGTACCCGGTGCTAGCTGACCGGAGCTAGCGCCTAGCTTCGGTTAAGCCTAGCACAACTTGGTGCATATGGCCCCAGGTCAGGTCAATAGACTACATCACGGTTCCAGAGGCGCGGTGCATTGTGGGATGCATCACAGCAAAACACCCCCCCCCAGAAGCACATGGCACATGCTAATACACTGGGTGCAGCTATGAAATGTGCTAGTTTCAGCTCATCTCAGCTCTTGTTTGAAACATAGAATACCAACTAAAAGAATATATATAATATATTAAGATATTAATCTTTTATCCTGCATTGCATTTACATCAATATAATCAGCACATCTTATGCCATGTGCATTTAGATTTAGACAAATCTAGGCACTCAGACTAGCCATAGGCAGAGTCAGTTTTACTTATTTTATTCATGTTTTTATTTATATCCTATGGTTAATGACATATGTAGAAATAGAAAATGAGTAGGGTCAATCAGATATTGGTTATAAGTTTTTGTTGACACATTTGACATTTTAATATTTAGAACAAGAATTACTTCTGGCTAATCAATGGTGATGTAAACATCAGCCTGTAAAGTGACTGAAATTGTATGTTTCTTAGCTCAAAATGCTTAATTATGGAGAGTTGTGTCTTAATCATATTCATTATATTATTATATTGCATCCTTCTGTCCATTTTATTTATTTTGAATAATATGCCAGTTTTGCCCTACGTGTATCGGCAAACTCAATGGCCGTATGCCGTACTCAATGCATTGTCAATCGCAGTGAGCAATCTCCATACAGAAAAAGTAAAATATTGATCAAACCACACGACCTAGACACAAACCGCTTGGAACACATATAGAAAACATCTTTAACAAAAAGATTATATTAAAATAATAAGGTTAGGGTTTTGGATTTCTATTAATTTTGAATAAAACTGACGTTTTTCAGTGCGCGTATTGCCAAACTCAATGGCCGTATGCCTTTGCTTTCCTCCCAACGCCGTTTTCAGCGCATGCGCAGTCGGAACCGTGATGTAGTCTATTAAAAAAATATTAACAGCTGGGTGGGATCACATTGACACTAATACGTGGAATTGCTACGACGGGTGAGAGGGGGAGAGGTGGCGGCAAGGAAAGACAGCGGCGTCCAGAAGCAAGAGCGCGGAATAAATATACATAGTTAAAGCTGCATAGTCCGATGAAAATATCAAATTTTCAAAACCAAAATAATTATCTAAATTTGATTCTACATATCTAACTTAAGCCTTGTTCACACACGGGTGTTAAGTTGCCTCAACTAGTTCGCCTTATCTAAGTCGACTCATATTGGTCGTGTGGATGCGACACTGAAGCGAATTAGGGCTAAGTCGATTCATCTAGTTCGCTTCAAGTACACCATGTCGCGAGGTGGTTTATATGAAGCGAACTAGCATAAGTCGGCCTATCTTGCATGTGCGGACGGTAGCGGTTTACTTGAGTATGTCATATGCATGCGCAGTCGAGCGCTGAGTTTGTTGATTTTCCCGTCGATCAAAAGCGCATATTATATAATTTGGTCTATGAAACCTCTAGCTGTGCACAGATATTTTTGTCATCATTTATTTTTAGGTTTTCACTGCCCAGCAGAAGTTTTGACCATTCCAAAACAATACGATTCAGTCCATACATATCTAGGTCGAACCCACACTCTCTCATGGTGACGTTGACAAACCGAAACTGGCGCTGGTTAGTATGGACGTGCTCATGCGCAGATATCGATTTCCGCATTAAACCGCCCCAAGTACTGGATGTGTGTACTCGACATACTTTCATGCCTGGTTCGCCTCATCTAGTTCGCCTCATCTAGTTCGGCCTAAAGTTGTATGTGTGAACAGGGCTTAAGATACTGGTGCACTTATTAAACATTTATAGCCACGTAGAAGGGACTACTGGGGCAATTGAATAGAACCTGTTACTGCAGAAGCCTATGGAGTCAGAATTTTGACAAGCTTGCCAAAATTAATTTTGCATGGTTCCACTTCAAATATCTCAAAAGTTAGCCACTTAAAATAAAAGTTACTTCAAGTTAAAGTAAGTACATTATAATGATCAACCTAATGTATTTATCTCAGAAGATTTCAGAAACTCAAAACCATCGGACTATGCAACTTTAATAGAACGACAAAGTAAAAGTAGAACGGTTAAATATAGATCTAAAGATATATATAGATATGCATTACACCGTTCAAAATTGATGCTTGTCCCCTCATAGCCAGGCACTCGGCATTATTAGGAAAGGGCAAGGACTGATTGGCTCAGTGTCAGGATATAATGTGACTGAGTGGGAAATCAAGTGATGGTACTGACAGTCTCCCAGTGGGGCAGCACTACAAACTCACCATGAGTGACATATTTATATATATATATATATATATGTATACATCACAGAGTCTGTGACAGCACTGGTCAAGCATTACCAGCTGACAGTTGACACCTCTCCAGATAATAACAAAGAGGCATACTATGGACTAGGATGGGCCGGTTGGTCCTCTGACAAATGCCCTCACCCCCTTAAACCCCCCGCTCCTTATATTAAGGCAGAATTCTAGACCTGAATGACCA
The DNA here is from genome assembly GCA_030323885.1 of Branchipolynoe longqiensis. Lineage (NCBI taxonomy): Eukaryota > Metazoa > Annelida > Polychaeta > Phyllodocida > Polynoidae > Branchipolynoe > Branchipolynoe longqiensis. Next base: position 14,094,058 of record CM059196.1, on the reverse strand, counting down.
CCTACCGGTGAGACCCAAGCTGCCAGCAGCACAATACAGCACTACTTAGCGTACATCATTGAGTTCCCTACTACTCAGGTTGCTCCAACAGCATGCGCCCTCGACAGACATAGCATAAAACAACATCAGGCTAGACAGTTCCATTCAAATAAAATGTACCATAAAGCATTTACAGAAATATTATTATTATGAAACCGTTCTATTGGTTCTATGTATGCGTTGGACTCGAACCCGCAACCCCCAAGCGTGCCCGCTGGGAGGTGGGGTCGGGAAGATATAGTGACCTGGAGCCCAGTTGGCTTGCTCTGAAGCAAGGAGAGAGGCACGCTATCACACGCATCTAATGATAAATGTGTCAACCTTATACGAACACATTAACATTACCCCGACATCAGATGCCTGGGCCGCGTTCAGGGTGCGTCTCCGAGAGTAATGCGAAGGAACACGTACGCTGGTCCCGGTGACATCATCGCATCATATATGGAAGATCTGTAGTGAGGGACCAGTGTAGTTGTTCCGCGACTCGGCTTGCATGTGCTACTCTGCGGTGAGGTATCATTAAGGCATTAGGCCAATCGCTGTCATCCACCTTGTTTACTGCGCAGCGAAGCTTGACGAGCGATTTCCGTTTCCGTTTGCTGGGTTTTGATTATTCTGTTATTCAACACAAGTTTACAAATGGCGCCGCCCATATAGGGTTATTTCCGTTTCCGTTTGCTGGATTTTGGTGATTTCATGTTCCACCTCTATGAGTACAGGTATTGTTTATGCATATACGTACATGTGTTAGTCCTTAGCCTCCCCGTGGGTGGGTCGGTATCAATGTCATGTTGGGTAGGGCATTATATAGGAGATGTGTCAGTTTCTGTGAACGACGCGGTTTGATTATAATTTATAGCGCTGATGGTAACTTCAGCTCAAAGCTCCTGGTAGCCATAGTTTCATTGCGCCATAACTCTTCATTTTTACATCGAAATGCAGAAGTCGAAAAGGATTTCAGTGGAAAAAGGACCCCAAAAATAAACAAGTCAACAAAATATCATGAGGCTGGGTCACTCTAGTTATTCATCATCATCATCATGCTGTCAGTCGCGATGCGACAAAGACTGCTTTCATTAATTGACTGCCACTCTCCATTTCTGGTGTTTTGTGCGGTTGTACATTCCATGAAAGCTGCCTGCAAAAGTGTTGAAGTGCTGCTGGCTTTTGCAAGTTACCAGTGGCACTCTCTCGGGGAGCAAATAGAGGTTTCACACTGGCAAGAACATGTCCAGACAGGCGCAAAACTATTTGTCCCTGCAGTGGCTGGTCGGGAGATGTTGGGAGTTCCATACATCAACCGCCCTTAATGCTGCCACAGTGACATGGTTTTCTGTTTCGGGTTTGCTCCCTTAGCCTTCAGTTCTGTCAAGAACCTGTACCACAAGGCAGTGGTTTACAACTCTGTAGGACAGGGCCGTCAAACTCCCTGAGGTATTGCAATACCTGCAATACCTGCATACCCTGTTATTACTGATACATATTGTCAATACTCTACTGGTCGTGGTGGCCGAATCGGTAGAGCGCATGCCTCACGTGTGGGAGATCAGGAGTTCAATTCCAGATCGAGTCAAACCAATGACGTATAAAATTGAGATGTGTCCCTTCCTAGCCTGGCGCTCTGCATTATTAGGATATAGTAAGGAATGGTTGCCTCAGTGTCAGGATAATCTGACTGAGTGGGATATCAGGTCATGGTGCTGGCGGCCTGATTTCCCAGTGGGACAGCACTATAAAGTCACCATGAGTGTGCACTGTGACAAGTTGGTATCCGTCATGATATGATCATAGATGTTGCAAGGACGTAAAACTCCAACAACCAACCAATTGATACTCTGATTCGAATAAGGGAAGCCGGTGACTTTGTGGTAGGAAAGATTAATTTTATTTAGCAATGTTATCGAGGTACAACGGGGGGAGTCAATCGACGGCGTCGATGTCGAAGGGAGCTTCCTCGATCGCCGGCTGCTCTGAGGTCGCCAGAGCTGACCCGTACGAAGTAGTCCTTAAACAAGAGGGTGGGTGTGTGTGGTAAAATGTTGTGTTTCAACGGCCAAGCGAATCAAAATGGCTGGTAGGGTGGGGGTGGGGGTCAGTGATGTTCATCTTTCCCGCTGGGGTCGTGGTGGGTACCCGGCTCCCCTCATCGAATCAACTACAATTTGGATTGTGTGTGTGTGTGTGTGTGAACATTAGTTGTTTAAGCAGGGGAAATTTCAGTCGCAGACGACTGGTCGTCCTCATTCCACTGCTCCTTGCCCTATCCTAGTAATGCCAAGCGTCTGGCTAGGAAGTGACAAGTATCAATTTTTAACTCATTGGTTTGACTCGACCAGGATTCGAACCCACGATCCCACAATCTACCAACATGGGAGATGGACGGTCTAACTCATTCGGCCATCCCATCTGGTTAATTATGCACCAATCCCAAACAATAATTGGTTTCATTTTGAAAATTTGATATTTCATCGGACTATGCAGCTTTAAACCCATGCTGTGCAGCACGGGTTAAAGCTAATGGTGCAGTCACACTACGACGCTTCTCGCCGGCGACACGGCAACGTCTAGTGATTTTGGGCGATAATAAGTGAAATGTCTGGATGCGCTGGTGGCGCGTTATGAGCGCGTTGGTACACGTCGGTACATGTCGGTACATGTCGGTACACTATCTTTGACGTTGATGGTCGGCGGACAACGTCGGCACGCGTTGCCGGTCGCCCAAGGTTTTAAGCATGTAAAAAAAAAAAAACGACCGTCAGCGCACGTCAATGCGTGGGTTCCAATATTAGGGTGACGTCAGAAGGACGTCGCCATCGCTGGAATATTGTTATGGGAATGCTAGGCAGTCGCCGCGCGCGCTGGACGGTCGTTCCCACACGTTGCGCCAAACTGGGCCGTTGCTGTTTTATGCCCTAGCAACATATAAGGCCATATGAAGACGTCGCGCCAAACTTTCTTCTTTTTTTTTCCTCACGCGTCGACACCCGTTCGCCGCGCGCGAATAACGCGCCGCGTTGATGCCAAACTTTTTCCCCAAACCACCGAAAAGTTGGACGTTTCTCGACGCGCAAGATTTTATTTTCAACGCTGACGGGTCACCGGGAGAAGCGTCGTAGTGTGACTGCACCATTATATATATTATTAGCTAATATATATATTAGGGCCATGACACATTTATCAAAACACTCCCTATTTTCAACCATCCCACTGTACAAAGTGGACTCTGAATGCGGTAAAATGCTCCCCCACCAAATAAAATAAAAATAGGTTGACATTAGGTTGACACGTGTGCCGATGATAGTTTTATCGGGGTAGAATTGTAGGCCTATATGTAGTAGGTGAAGTGTCTCAGTTGCATTGTGGGTTTCATGTAAGACAGTTAAAGCTGCATAGTCTGATGAAATATCAAATTTTCAAAGCCAAACCAATTATCTAGATTTGATTTTATATATCTAACTTAGATACTGATGCACTTATTAAGCATTTGTTTCTGCGTAGAAGGCAATAATACTGAGTCAATTTAACAGAACGTGTTACTGCAGAAGTCTATGGTGTCAGAGTTTTGGCAAGCTTGCCAAAACTAATTTTCCATCTTTGCACTCAAAATATCTCAAAAGTTTACAATTTAAAATAAAAGTAACTTTGAACTAATGTAAAGTAGATACTAGTGATCGATCTAATATATTTATCTCAGAAAAAATACAGAAATTCAAGACCATCGGACTATGCAACTTTAATGGACTTACAGCGGCAGACTTCCAGCGTTTGGTTGACCCACATACCTTCACACTTCCGCTCGTCCTTGATCCCGCGCTGACCCCGCACTGACCCCTGCTGACTGTCAGACGTACATCATGCCTTTGACCCGAGGCCCGGATGTCACATTGAGGGGGGGGGGGGTGAATGGGGGGGGGGGTGATGGGGTGGGGGGGGTGATGGGGTGGGAGGGGGAGTTAGTCATTTCTTGTGCTGTAGTTCTCAGCTGTATATACAGGTTGTGTGCACACCCGGGCTGCGTTCAAGGTGCACCTCAGAGTTGACTCTGATCCGGCTCGCAACGTCTTATTTGCCAATTTGTGTTCAACATCCTTTTGCCAACGTGTTCAATATGTGCCTCAGAGTTGACTCCAAGAGATCACACTTTTCGAGTTAGAGGCAAAAATGCCTCCAAAATGGGCAAGCGTGTCAGCCAATCAGAGCTGTTCTTTCAATTGCAAATGGCTACAGGAAGTGCATGCCATTGAGGCCGCCAGTTTTGAGGCACCCAACTGCTAAAATGCCGTTCAGAGTAGCGCAGCATTTGGAATTTCTCCGAGACACCTCATTGAACGCGGCTCTGGTTATAGAGCTTTGTTGATGCCTGAATTGACAGCGAAGCTTGCAAGGGTTTTCCTTCAGTTGTTTACAACAAAATGGCTGAGGCACTGTAACATATATAAATGAATTAATTAAAGTTGTTTAGTCTGATGGTTTTGAGTTTCTGTCATTTTCTGAGACAAAGAATATATATCAGGTCGATCGTTATAATCTGCCTTACTTTAGTTTGAAGTCACTTTGCTCTAAAATTACTAACTTACGAGATATTTGAAGTGTGAACATGCAACCATAATTTTGGCATGCGTCTCAAAACTCTGATGCCATAGGTTTCAGAAGTAATAGGTTCTATGAGGTTGACTTAGTATTCCCTTCTATGTGGCACCAAATGCTTAACGGTGCATACTCCGATGGTTTTGAATTTCTGTCATTCTTTTAGACAGGTAAAGGGCCACCTCTTAAATGTCAAGCCATATCAGATTATCAAGGCGTATTGAAAAACCAAGACAGTTTCCATATAGAAACAAATAGAGGTGACCTGTCACAGTCTACAACTTGTTTAATATGGAATAAGGAACCTAACAAAATGTATCATTATAACTGGCTCTACTAGCCCTTTGCAGAGCATAAGAATAAACTTCTCCCATGAATAGTATGTTCATAATATTAAATTAAAATAAGAATAAAATAAAGAGACAAACTTATTTTGCCTATAACATTGTGGTGCTTGTATTATAGAATTAGTAATTTTTACTGGGGAGCCACCATAGTCTGTTCTAATAATGTCATTATCTTAGAATCAAAACCCTATACATAGTTAGTTAGAAATAATCAGCAATATGAACAAATCATGATGTATGACATCATATAAACCATTACTCTAGTATATACACAGGTAGATGGGTTGTTGTTTTAGCAGTCTGCCCAATGATGGGCACTGGAGGTGGGTGTGGGGTATATTTACCACTTGTGTAATTATGAACAACATGAGATTTAATTACTTTGATGAATATATTTAATGAAGATATTTATTCGAATATGGTTTCATATAATTATTATCAGAGATGTTTTGTGATTTTCCCCTTTTTTCGACAGTTATTTGAAAAATAATATTATTCTGGTATTATTATTATTATTATTATTATTATCAATGCACCACCTTGTGAGAAGAATTGTATATAATTAGTATTCATGTAGATTAAACCTTACATATAAGATGGTAGTAGTGTTCAGTGTCATAGACAAGTAGCATAATTAATAACCATATCTTATGTACAGCAATTCGTGGCCATTATGGAAGTTTGTGTATGGTGTAAGGCCAGATCTTGTGTAATATACGGTGGTAGGTTGTTGGTGTGTGTGGTGGGTTGTAGAGCGCTGCCTCTACAGTGTTATCATCATTAATTATTTCATAAATGTCATCAGCTGGTGTCTCTAACAGTAGGTGGTCGGAGGGCCTGTCGTAATAGTATGCTGTGGCACTGGCTGCACATGCTGGAGCGGCTATGTCGGGACGGTGAGTATTTATGTTGTCGGTTACACACAGCAATCGACATCCACACAACAATCAACACTCAACGTCAAACACCCACAGCAACCACTCAACGTCAAACACCCACAGCAACCAACTTCCAACACCCACAAATGATACAGCCTACCACCAAGTCAGAGAGCCCACAAACAGACCCACAACAATACAAATTGAAGAAAGACACTACAATGGAACCATCCGATTTAGTAGCCACGGTCATCCATATGAGGAATTCTCCAACTTCCACAAATGTAAAGTTGAGTTCAATGGGCTAACTCTTGACAGTAGTGAAAAGCATTACCAGAACATCAAGGCAGAAGATATCGGACAACCTAATGTGGCTAAAGAAATCAGAGAAGCCCTCGATGCAAAAAGTGCCAGAAATATAGCCAAGAACAAGCTGAAGACACATGGGGAATGGGAAAGAAAAAAAAGGAACATCTTATTCAATATAACACTGGCGAAACTTGAGTGCAACCCAGATATAAGGGACATGCTAATGGCCACTAAAGGGAAATACCTCCTGGAAGCAACGCCCATAAAGTACTGGGGCGAAGGAGCCAACCAAGACGGCAGGAATGAATTTGGTAGAATCCTCATGGATGTCCATGATGGCCCATACTTCAATACACCTTGGCCGAAGAGCTCTCAACAAACAGCTCCCAAAATGCTGCAGTCTTCAAGACCCCAGCCTCCAGCAGCCCACCCAGGGAAGATCCTCCTACTCGGAAACTCCCAATGTGACAAAAGAGAGCCAGATAGATTCTCCACAAAGTCAAAACTGGAAAAGGTTCAGCTATACACCTTACCCAACGTGACTGAGTGGCTCAAGTCTGATAATGCCAAGAATCACAATGATAACAAATGTGTTGTGATACATCAATTGACAAATGACATCAAACATAAGTCAGAAGTGCAGTGTGTGACTGACATGACTGAGTCTATCACCCAGGCTAAAATATCATATCCCAAGTCCAACATAGTTATATCCCTTGGAACCCCGAGAGAAGATCAACTTAAAGAAAAGATGTACAAAGTCAACTCAATGATCAAGGGTAAATACCAAAACGATCCCAAGATCCAGCTGTGTCACCATGACAACATACAAAGAAATGGCAGAGCCAAGCAGGGCCGACTTGCATCAGACGGATAACACCTAACTGAAAATGGGACTAAACTGCTAGCCTCCAACCTCAGATATGCAGTAGAACCTTGGAGAAGTAAATTCTCCAGCTCAAACAGTAGCTCAGTGGGAAGACCAAGAACACATGATCAAGAACGGTACCAGAATATCATAAGAAACAATAACCATAACTTAGGTAAACGTGACAGGTACGATCATGACTTCCCACCCATTGACACAAATGCTAGGTCTCGAGTAAACGAGGCTCAAGTTAAAGAGACATTACATCATGCACCCAAATACAACACGACAAGACTATAAAACTGAAACCCTAGTTGGTCAAAATGATATTAAACTTAGTATATTATAATGCATACCATATAAACTTAGCAAATAACATTGCATATTCACAATCTAGTCCTAATGATAACAAAGAAATAATACAAGTAACAACCCAGAACCATATAAAGAACCACCCCTCCAAATTTGACAACTAAACATGGCCATGATCAACAAACGCATAACATTGCATATTGCACTACCCATAGCATCTACTGCTGTGAACATTTGTCATTTGCTAATTAATGACATACAGCCTAACTCAGATAGGCAGAGACTAATAATCTGTCAGACTGAATCTCATTCTACAAACATTTAGTCAAGAGTATTCTTGAACCATTTTAGATTATTTTACTCAGAGAACTTGGATCATCATATACTATTGGATCCTGAGTCTGAACATCTCATGAACCCTTCCTCAATTGTGTTTGCATTTGTATGAACCCTTGTCTAATGTCATCTTGATTCACTGTATGCTATTGTGACTCATTGTATGTTATCGTAATTATTAACTCATTGCACACGCCTGTAGTCAATTGTATACTACCGTAAAATATTGTAGCCTGAGTTCACTGTATGTGATTGTAGTCATCTATTGTATGTAGACGCTGAACAACTCAACTAGCACCTGGTAGATTACACACCTGGTAACCTGCAAGACCCATTGTGTACACAAGTACCTAGAATATTCTTAAAGCTAATGGTTACAACCACCAACACCAGAAAGTTCCTTTTAGGAAAGTCCATGCAAAACCCACACATGTCTAAAAACAGTACAACCCTCTCAATCCTACCATTTAGTAACATCACAAATGTTGAATTGCACACAGCACTTGAAACTGCTGAAAGTTACATTAAGTCCTGCCCAAACGACAACAAATTTCTTAACTATATTAATTCACTGGTGCCTGACAACTTACTAACAAACAACTGCAAATATTATACCTGTGAAGAGCTTTGTAAGATAAACAGGAATAACAAGCCAGAAAACAGTTTCAAACTAATTCATCATAATATCAGGAGTTTAGACCTTCACTTTGGGGAACTTCTAGCATTAATCGCATCACTAGGTGATAACATAGATCTGATAGCACTCTCTGAAATAGGAACCAAAAACATACTAAATAGAGAAAAGGAACTGAACAAACTTGGATATGAATTTAAACACAAATCACCTAGACTCTCTAGAGGAGGAGTAGGCCTAATATACAAGAATATATATAAAGTAATTGACAGAGATGACCTAATCATCGAGCCCCAACAGATCAATAACCAAAACTTAGAAATAGAAAACATATGGCTTGAAACTAACTTTCCAAATAAAAGGATGACTACATAATAGGGGTCATCTATTAACACCCAGGCAGTAGTGTTGAATGCCTCAAACACTTCACTGAACAACTTGAAAACAACATGAACAAAATTAATTTGGAAAACAAAAAGTGCATAATAAAAGGGGACCTAAACATTGATGGACTAAAAATAAAACAGAATAACCATGTCAATAACTTCTTTAGAACAGTACTTGAGCAAAACTTCATCCCCACCATCACATTACCAACCAGAATAGTAGACTACCAAATTTCACTTATTGATCATATACTAATAAATGCCAATGTAATAAAAAGTAATCAGAATATATCCACAGGAAATATTTACTGCAATATCACTGACCATCTACCCAACTTTATAACAATTCAATCTCACAACCCCATTAAAAAACAGGACAGACCCATCATTAGAATATTTGGGGAGAAAAACATGGCTAAATTCAAAGACCTTATTGAAACCTCAGACTGGAAAGAATACTACAAAGCAACTGAAGTAAACAAAGCCCTAACCATCTTCTACCAGATTTATAACACAACATTTAATGCAGCTTTCCCACTAACAAAACTATCAAGACAAAGAGCAAAAGATAAAAGATGGATCACATCAAGCCTTAAAACTTGTATAGCAGTAAAAGATAGATACTTCAAAACATACAAACTCAACCCAACAGCTGAAAACCGAATAAAACACACAAAATATAAGAATATACTAATCACTTGTCTACGATCAGCAGAGGAAGGCTACTATAAAGAACTAGTCAGTAACGAGAAGCAAAACCTTTATATGCTCTGGAAAATCTTTGGGGACATCATCAACCCACATAAAGCAAAAATGAAAAATCAAATTGACAAGCTAATCTATAACAATAAAACAATGACAAACAATGAAGATATCGCCAGCACATTAAATGAACACTTCTGTTCAATTGGTGAAAAACTTGCAGCAAAACACAGCAGTAATAGCATAGCACACAAGCAATATCTTAAACACCCAAATTCACATAGTTTTTTTCTTAGTCCCACCAATGAACAAGAAACCCTAGAAGAAATAAAGAAACTAAATCCTAATAAGTCAAGCGGACATGACAATATCTCGCCAAAAATAATCGAAGAGTGTGACACTCTACTCGCACCATCTATCTCCCACATAATAAACCTATCATTTGCAAATGTTACTGTTCCTGAAAATCTCAAAGTTGCAAAAGTAATACCCATCCATAAGAAAAATGAGAAATACCTAGTTGATAACTACAGGCCAATCAGCCTACTCAGTACCCTAAACAAATTAATGGAAAAACTAATGTACAAAAGAGTTTACCAATTTCTTAACAAATACAAAATATTATACAAATACCAATTTGGATTTAGAGAGAATCACTCAGCAATAATGGCTCTGACTGAAATCTTAGACAACATACTACAAGACTTTGAAAATGGGAAACATGTTGCAGGAGTCTACTTAGACCTGAGCAAAGCATTTGATACCGTAGACCATGACATCCTACTCTTAAAACTTAGGCACAACGGAATTCGAGGCCAGGGACTTAAATGGTTTGAGAGTTACCTAAGCAATAGAAAGCAATTTACATACATAAACGGTAAACGATCCAAGCTAAACTCAATCAGCAATGGTGTCCCCCAAGGTTCTGTCCTGGGACCTCTCCTGTTTTTGATCTACACAAATGATATAGTCAACTGTACAAAACAAGATGTCAAAACAAGGTTATTTGCAGATGATACCAACGGCTTCATAACCTCAAATTCACCCAAACAACTAAAACATTCAATTAAAACATTCCTTTCAGACATATTTACATGGTGCAATGATAACAAATTAACAGTAAACCTGAACAAAACATGCTACACAATATTTAATAGCAGAAGTACAACCATTCCTGATTACCTAAACAACATAAAGATAAACAATAACACAATAAAGAGAGTCCCTTCTGTGAAATACCTAGGTATAATTCTAGATGAGAACCTCAACTGGGATGAACATATTGATGACTTAAATAATTCAATAATTAAAACGACTAACTCATTTAAAATAATCAGACGACGGGTACATGAGGAAAATAAAAAATTACTATACTATGCATACGTTTACTCCAAAATCCAGTATGGTATAGAGGTGTATGGGAGAGCCAAATCATCAACCCTAAAAAGATACAGACACAACAAAACAGAGCCTTGAAAATACTGTATAGCAAAGACTATCTCACCCCAACTAAATCACTTCATAAAGACCTGGACTTACTTATGGTAACTGACATTTATAAAATATACATTGCAAAATTTGTTTACAAGCAAAAGAATGGCCTCCTCCCTGAAATATTTGATAATCTCTTCAAAGAAAACAATCAGGTCCATTCCCATACCACACGACAGATAAATAACATACATCACAAACACACTAGAAACAAATATGGCAAAATAACAACTGAAAACCAAGGAACCAAAATCTGGAACTCAATACCAGTAGAGATTAGAAACCTTCAAACTTTGAAAAACTTCTGTAAAAAACTAAAGATAAGCTATCTCATTGCATACTAAATCGATTACCAGTAAAGAATATATATAATACCCCTATTAACATACATGCAAAATAACTACTGATACTGCATGTAAGTACATGAATCCATGACACAATATCCATATAATATTCCTATCATTACTTTGTTTCTTACTAACTGTGAAGAGACGCATCAGTAGCTCATCATAATCATTAGTTAAAAATGTAGCTAAGTTTTAATAATTTGTTATTGTCATCACTTATTCATTCACATCATGGAGACCAGCTAGATAAGCATCGCTTTTCTGGGATCCTTTCTGTCTGTAAGGAATTTGTATGCATTTATTGTATCACCTCAATTTATTGTAAACATACCTTGCAGAGAGTTAAAATAAAAGAATTGATGGTTACAATGTGAATGAAGTTGTTTACTGTGGCGCCCTCTGGAGTGAGGTGGTTGCTCTCATGGCCGCTGCCAGGCCATTGAGCTGGTGTGCGGCATTGACCCCTGGTGTCGACACGTGCTGTGGGCGGCGCTGGTTTCCGCTCCGCTCCGCCAAAAAGTGGCTCGGGTGACCTGAGTTGATTAATCGATTACGCCATACTGGTCCAAAGAGATACAGTGGCGCCCCCTAGTCACACTCACGGGAACCACATCGCTACTATAGTTCTTCTCTTGCCACCAGACGGCGACTCTGTTCGATCCCATCACGCCATTCTGTGTGGGCAGTTAAACTTGCCTTGTCCAATAAGGTTGGTTGGTTGTTGGAGTTTAATATCCTGGCAACATTTAAGGTCATATCAGGACAGGTACAGACTTTTGACAGTGCACACTCATGACGATTTTATAGTTCTGCACTGGGAAATGAGTCCACCAGCACCATCACTGGATATCCCACTCAGTCACATTATCCTTGCACTGAGATTACCAGCCCTTGCCCTATCCTATTAATGCTGAGCACCCAGATAGGAAGTGACAAGTGTCAATTTTGTAAGTCATTGGTTTGACTTGGCTGGGAATTGAACTCCCGATCTCCCTCAGGGGCGGCCTGCGCTATACCGATTCGGCCACCAGGCCCGGTAAATCTAGGAGCGTTTTTGCTTCGATAAATTTGATGCGTCATCGCACCATGTGGCTTTAATTATCTCAACTTGAACATGTTCAGTTAATAGACCATTCTCAGCAACCAGACATGTTGACTGAATCAGTTTAGACTCCGTCTGGCTTCCTGTGAGTGAGGCCTTGCGATCAAACCCCGGCCGAGTCAATCCAATGACTTACAAAATTGCTACTTGTCACTACCTAGCTTAGCAGTTAGCGTTAGTAGGATAGGGCAAGGACTGATTTGTTCAGTATCAGGATAAGGTGACTGAATGGGATATCGGGTCATGGTGCCAGCAACCTGATTTCCCAACGGGGCAGCACTATAAATTCCCCACAAGTGCGCACTGTCAGAAGTTGCTCCCTGTCTTAATATGACCTTCGATGTTGTCAGGTTGTAAAACCTTGGGAAACGAACTGATTCGAACGACATGCATTATATTGGGTTCTAACCTAATTTAGAACTCAATGCAACACAAGGATGCAGCAAATTATCTAGATAAGCATTGTCATTGACAAATATATATGCTGTATAAGAATTATACAAGTATGATAACCCGGAACATATCCCTCCTTTCCCGCTACACTCACTCATGAACTAGTTAATGCATGTATATATAACATGTGCATATATAGAAAAACCTGTCTAACTTGAACGACCATGGGACCAACTTTAAATGATTCATTTAAGGAGGTGGTCGCAGTAGGGAATTCTTTTTATCGTTACAATGGTATTGTATGAACGATCGTTTGGGACCCAAATAAAGTGATTGACATAGGAGGAGGAGTCGATATGTGGATGTGGTCAGTTTGAGAGGTTTTACTGTTAAAATTTGACCACCCAAATTTGACCATCCAAATGGGTATATATGCGATAATGACCAGACGCAGCTGGCATACAATGCTTAGAGCCCCTCACAGGTGGCGCCAGTGTGGCCAATACTGTAACTACACAGGGTCAGCCAGATAGGATATAGTGAACATTCTGTTACATAGGGAACTGAAAATAGATAGTGTCCTTGTTTATATTGCCATAATAGATTATAGAGCACATAAACAGGGCATCCCTCCTTGACTTCTAGCCCAAGAATGTAGTGTGTAATTCATCCAACGTGTGGCGCCACGGATAACTGGAGAGGTCTGTCCTCATCCGCATTCGTCATTTAGCTGAATCATTTCTTCATTTTGTGCTGACCGGACGCGGTGGCCGAGCTGCTACGTACATGCTTCCTATGAGGAAGGTCACGAGTTTGAATCACACCCAATTCAAACCAATGACTTAGTAAATTGTTACTGGTCGCTACCAAGCCTGGTGCTTAGCATTACTAGGATAGGACAAGGATTGGCTAGCTCAGAACCGGGATAATGTGACTAACTGGGAAATTGGGTCATGGGCCTTGGTCTCCCACTGGAAGCATTATAAATCGGTACCCTTTACAAATCGGCACCCGTCTTGATATGACCATAGATGTTGCCAGGACATAACACACACAACATAAAAACAACACAAATTCAGTAAAACCTCTCTAAATCGACCTACCACGGGACAGACTTTAAGAGGTCCATTTAGGGAGGTGGTTGGTTTAGAGAGTTAGAATATCTTTACAATGGTATTGTTGAAACTGGAATAAAGCGATCGATATAGGGGAGTGGTCGATCTGTGGAGGGGTCGGTATAGAATGGTTTTACTGTAATCATTTTGTGCTTATTTACAACTGCCTTTTCTCTCTTCTCTTGCCTCACCCACCGGACGTGGTCGCCGAATCGGTAGAGCGCAGGCCTCCCCTGCGGGAGATCGGGAATTCAATTCCTGGTCGAGTCAAATCAATGACTTCCAAATTAATACTTGTCGCTTCCTAGCTTGGCGCACATCATTACACAGATAGGGCAAGGACCGGTTAGCTCAGTATCGGGATAATGTGACAAAGGGGGATATCGGCTCATGGTGCTGGTGGCCTGATTTTCCAATGGGGCAGAACTGTTAAGTCGCCATGAATGTGCACTGTCACAAATTGGCACCCGTCCTGATATGAACATAAATGTTGCCAGGACATAAAACCCGCAACATACAAACAACACAAACAGTCACTTTGTGCTTATTTACGATTACTCTCCTCTCTCTTCTCCTGTTTGAGCTCAACCAATCAGATGCACCCTAGCACCTGCGTCCTGTAGCGCCCACCCCTTCAGCACTGCTCAGTCCATTGCCCGTTGTGGCGTGCTCAGCCGTGACCCGTGCTCAGCCGTGTCGTTAGACTCAAACTCAAGGCATTGTCAATGGTCGTGAGTAATCTTCATACAGAAAATACAGAACAAGTGAAATATCTCTAAAACCACACCACCTATTAACAAACGCTTGGTACACATATAGAAAACATCTTCACCTAAAAGATTACATTAAATTTCTATGGTTAGGGTTCTTGATTTCTATTAATTTTGAATAAAACTAATGTTTTGAACTGCGCGTACCATCAAACTCAAGGCATTGTCAATGGTGGTGAGCAATCTTCATACAGAAAATCCAGGAAAAGTGAAATATCTCTAAAACCACACCACCTAGAAACAAATCGCTTGGTACACATATATAAAACATCTTTACCAAAAACAGTATATTAAATTTATAAGGTTAGTGACTCAAGACCATTGACAATGCCTTGAGTTTGAGTCTAACGACACGGCTGAGCACGGTTCACGGCTGAGCACGCCACACCGGCCAACCCAGTCGACCAGCGCCCTCAAGGTGACCCCAGCACGTGACCTGAGTCAAGCAGGAGGAGGCCCCGACCAAGTGACATGGTGGGAGGCATTAGTGAGTCTGGGCAGATCTTGGCCTCAACCAACCTTCAGGGGTCAAAGGGTCACAGGATCACAGCGCCCCCTGACGACGGGGTCTGATAGACTACATCGCCATTCCAGCAGCGCAGTGCATTGTGGGATGTGTCAAAGCAAACAAACCTGCGAGAAGCACATGGCACATGCTAGCACACTGCAGTTATGAAATGTGCTAGTTTCAGCTCATCTCAGCTCTTGTTTGAAACATAGAACACTAACTAAAAAAATACAGATAATAAATTAAGATATTAATCTTTTATCCAGCATTGAATTTACATCAATATAATCAGCACATATTATGCCATGTGCATTTAGATTATACAAATCCGGGCACTCAGACTAGTGTTAGAGCCATAGCCAGAGTCAGTTTTATACTTATTTTATTCATGTTTTTATTTATATCCTATGGTTAATGACATATGTAGAAATAGAAAATGAGTAGGGTTAATCAGATATTGGTTATATATTTCTTCGAAACAAGTTTTGGTTGACACATTTGACATTTTAATAATTAGAACAAGAATTACTTATGGCTAATCAATGGTGATGTAAACATCAGCCTGTAAAGTAACTGAAATTGTATGCTCAAAATGCTTAATTATGGAGAGTTGTGTCTTAAACATATTCATTATATTATTATATTGCATCCTTCCGTCCATGTTCGTGCCATATTGTTTTGCATTTTGATTAATTTTGAATAAAATCGAAGTTTTGCCCTACGCGTTTCGGCAAACTCAATGGCTGTACACCTTTGCTTTGCTGCCAATGCCGTTTTCAGCGCATGCACACTCGGAACGGTGATCTCATCTATTCACTTGGTGGTCAATTGACTCCATCAGGTGCCTAATATGACCCTCGAAAATAGATGATTTCCATGGAATGAGTTGAGCGCCTGCCTCCCTTACCCTCATCATTATTTTCTCCTCTCCCTCCCTTCAACGGGCGCTCTGGCCTGATTGGTAGAGTGCAGGCCTCGCGTGTGGAAGGTCAGGAGTTTGATTCCTGGTCGAGTCAAACAAATGACCTGAAAATTGATACGTGTCACTTCCTAGCCTGGCGCTCGGCATTTAATAGGATAAGGTAAGGACAAGTTAGCTCAGTGTCAGGATAATGTGACTGAGAGTGGGATATCGAGTCATGGTGCCAGTGGCCTGATTTCCCAATGGGGCAGCACTATAAATTTGCCATGAGTGCGCATCGTACCAAGTTGGTACCCATCCTGATATGACCTTAGATGTTGCCAGGACATAAAACTCCAACAAACAAACAAACATACACCCGCCTCTGCCCCCGTCCCCCATTGACTCTCAGGCTCCTTTCCTCTCGCCCGCCTTTGCCCCCATCCCCCTTGTCCATCAAATAAAACCCAAACCTGCTTAGACGAATGGGTGACGAATTATACAGAAGGGTTAAAAAGAAATAGTTCTCTGCCATACAATTCCACAATGAAAGTAGCACAAGCCCTACTTTGACATCATTTTGCTCTGCCTTATAAAGTTATATCCTATGTAATTCTATCTATCATTTCCCTGCATGACGTCACATAATATACTACACTATTACCCTGTTAAACCAAGCTCAGTTAAACCAAACTCATCAACTTGTCTACGCGCGTCACTTGGGTCACCCTGGTTAGAAGTGTCACCCTGGTTACACGTGTCACACTGGTTACACGTGTCACCGCGGTTGCAGGCATCACCTGGGTTACACACATCACCTTGCTTGTGTCATGGGGGTGATGAAAATGGGAAATAGAGCGGGACTCGAACCCACATATCTTTGCATTCCGGGCCAGTGTGCTAAGCATTACACCACCTAGGCTCCCTGATATCACCTCACTATCCACGCCTACCTGTCTATGTGGTTACTTGCCTGAGAGGTCATTGCAGACTACTACAATCGTCCCCCTGGAATTTTAAGTCTGTTAATACTTAGAATTACATACCTACATGCAATGCACTAACAGTAACACTTATATAAACAGGGTAGGTTCAACAACTATACAACGCATAGCTTGTACAGGATCATGGTCACGGCAACCAGTGTCATGGGGGTGATGAAAAGGGGAAATATTGTGCCTAGAGCAGGACTCGAACCCACATCTCTTTGAATTCCGGGCCAGTGTGCTAACCATTACACCGCCTAGGCTCCCTGATATCAAAATACTACCCACACCTACCTGTCTATGTCGTTACTTGCCTGAGAGGTCAGTGCAGACTACTACACTTGCATGTATCACCTTGGTTTCACGCATCACCTTGGTTACACATATCACCTTGGTTACATGCATCACCTTGGTTACATGCATCACCTTGGTTACACGCATCACCTTGGGGGCATGCATCACCATGATAACATGAGTCACATTGGGTACATGGGTCACCCTGGTGAAATGTGTCATCTTGGTTACTCATGCTACCTTGGTTACATGCATCACCTTGGTTACATGAGTCACCTTAGTTACACACATCACCTTGGTTACACACATCACCTTGGTTACATGCATCACCTTGGTTACATGCATCACCTTGGGGACATGCATCACCTTGGGGACACGCATCACCTTGGTTACACACCTCACCTTGGTTACATGAGTCACCTTCGGCGCATGTATCACCTTGGTTACACACATCACCTTGGTTACATGTGTCACCTCGGTTACATGTATCACATTGGGACATGCATCACCTTGGCTACATGCATCACCTTGTGTACATGTGTCACCCTGGTTACATGCATCACCTTTGGGACATGCATCACCTTGGTTACATGAGTCACCTTAGTTACACACGTCACCTTGGTTACATACATCACATGGGGTACATGAGTCACCCTGCTTACATGTGTCACCCTGGTTAAATGCATCATATTGGTGACTCGGGCTACCTTGGTTACATGCATCACCTTGCTTACACATGTCACCTTGGTTACATGCATCACCTTGGTTACACTGGTCACCTTGGTTACATGTATCACCTTGGTTACATGCATCACCTTGGTTACATGCATCATCTTGGTTACTCGGGCTACCTTGGTTACATGCATCACCTTGCTTACACATGTCACCTTGGTTACATGCATCACCTTGGTTACACAAGTCACCTTGGTTACATCTATCACCTTGGTTACATGCATCACCTTGGTTACATCACTTGGTTACATGCATCACATTGGTTACATGCATCACCTTGGTTACATGTGTCACCTTGCTTACATGTGTCACCCTGGTTAAATGCATCATCTTGGTTACTCGGGCTACCTTGGTTACATGCATCACCTTGGTTACACATGCTACCTTACAAGGGTTAAAGTTAGTATTAAAATAAAAATAAGCTTATTATGAAAAAAAACTATAGCTCCAAATTATGGTTGTGTAGTCATGATGGCCAGTCTCAGTGGCCTACCTTCAATATATGCATGTACACTGCTGCGTACCACCTGAGATTAATATTTCTTTTCGTAATTAAAATATATGACTTTTTATAGTGGTTTATTCTATCGCATTTTATTACAACATCGTTTCATTCCATCACCAAACAAAGTCTGTGTACCAACTGAAAATACCAACTAGACCCCTTGAGTCTATATTAATTAATCTAGGAAGTGCATTTGCTGTTGAAACCATCAAATTATGCAAATTTAACGATATACCTATGAACTGCGAGTATATGTACTTAATGCTATGTGATGTTGGTATTTCGATTTGGGAAACACTTACTAACTATTAGACAGACTATTTATAAGGTATCACTAGAGAATATCCGATGTATGTTGATTAAATGAAAGAACCTTCCTGCTTTATCGGCAGTCAGCAAGGTGGTTGTTGGAGTTTTACGTCCTGGAAACCTCCAAGGTCATATCAGGACAGGTACTGATTTGTAACAGTGCACACTCATGGCGACTTTACAGTACTGCCCTACTGGGAAATCAGGTCAGCAGCATCATGACCCGATATATCCCACTCAGTCGCCTTATCCTGACACTGAACTAAGCGGTCCTTGCCATATCCTATTAATTCCGAGCACCAGGGTAGGAAGGGACAAGTATCAATTTTATAAGTCGTTGGTTTGACTTGACCAGGAACCGAACTCCCGATCTCCCGCACGCAAAACCCACGCTCTACCAATTAGGCCCGATGGCAGTCATCAAGAGTTCCATTATGGAATGCACTGCGATCTTTATGACTAATAACGTCATGCTAAATTCAGATTTAATCAAAGGGGTTTGACACAAATGAATGCCCTCATTAAATAGGAACTTGCTGAATAATGACATCACATCACTGGGTTTCTATCATTACAAGTAATGGCTAATGCTCTGATACATATATGGATTTTATACAGGCATTAAATTATCCTTCTGAGTAATATTAATCAGTTATTGCCGGATGAGGTGCTCGAGGCCTGAGGGATTCTGGTGTAAGTGCTAACCGAGCCGTAGTCGATCGAGGTCGGCAGGGTTTGGGTGCGTTCTTTTGTAAATATATTTATTCCTTTGAACAGCCTTTTTTTAAATCAGTGCTGAAGCAATTGTTGGTACAGTTAGCTATGCTTTGAAGTTGCATATTCCAATAAAAACCTCAAATTAAAATACTAAATAATTGCCTAGATTGTATCGTACATGTATAACTTAGATACCGATGCGCATATCAAGCATTTGTTGCTGCATAGACAAGGAATGGTGAGTCAATTTAATATAATCTGGAACTGCTTAAAGTTGCATGGTCCGATGATTTTGAGTTTCTGGAATTTTCTGAGATAAATATAAAAATTGTTCACTATAACCTACCCTACTTTAGTTTGAAGTAACTTTTATTTTAAATGGCTAAGTTTGGAGATATCTGAAGTACAACCATGCCAATTTAATTTTGGCAAGTTTGCCAAAACTCTGCCACCATAGGCTTCTGCTGTAATAGGTTCTATTAAATTGCAGCAGTATTTCCTTCACTGTCGCAACAACTCTTTAATAAGTGCACCTGTATCTAAGTTAGATATGTTCAATCAAATCTAGATAATTGTTTTGGTTTTGAAAATGTGGTGCTTCATCGGACCATGCAGCTTTTAGCCTATGTCAGAGATTTGGCAACTTGCCAACATTGAATTTGTAATGTCTGCACTTCAAATATATCCAAAGTTAGCCATTTAAAATAAAAGTTACTTCAAACTAAAGTAAGGTAGATTATGACAATCAATTTAATATATTTATCTCAGAAAAGTGTCATAAACTCAAAACCATCATACAATGCAACTTTAAATGAAAAGATCAATCAATCAATCAATCAATAGTTCCGTCCTCTAGTCGAGGGTTGGATGCAATGGTTCTCCACTTGTCCCGATGGTGTGCTGTTCTGATAGACTGTGAATAATTCAAGCCTGTCCACTGTGAAATATTTGTAAACCACGATGTTCTTGGTCTCCCTCTCCCTCTGCTGCCATTCACCTTCCCTTCCAACAATGTACGGTATATTGAACTCTGACGAATGATGTGGCCAAAATAAATAAGTTTCTTTGTCTGTATAGTGGCAAACAAGCTTTTCTTATTTTTAATTTTTCTGAGAACTTCTTTGTTGGTGATCTTCTTTGTCCATGATATTTTCATCATCCTTCGATAAGTCCACATCTCAAATGCTGCTAAACGTTTGTAAAATGAAAAGACAATGACACATTTTTGAATGAAATAAAAGAAAAGAAATTATGACTATACCGGTTTCTCATAGATGTGATGACTTAGCCTGAAAATAACTGTATATATTTAGTCGCGAGCCATTGTCTTAGAGAGGTAAGTCTAGAAAAATAATTGTATAGAGAGGTAGAGGCAGCAATTGATCATATATTGATACAAGTTCATAGCAGTTTATAGGGTCATGAAGTTGTTGCCGACAGACATTGGTCAATTGAAGAGTTCAGGCGCAAACCTCCGTAAACACCAATCCAAAAATTGAATTAAATTAACAGATTTTTACCTGAAGCTAATTTTAATTCTCATTAACTCCACTGTGGTTATGAAGAAATGATTATGGAGCAATGGGCAAAAGAAATAGGAATGTAAAAAAAACACGATTGGAATCGAACCCACCTCTCTTGCATTCCATCAAAGACCCTATAATACTAAGACGGCTCACTCAGCCTGTACTGTGTAATCAAAACGATCAAACCCACCACTTGGTGCGCTGGCTGTTCTCTTGGTTAAACAGATGCTATATTATATGTATAAATGTATATATGAATGTGAAAGATGTGTGATGATGGCGATGATGATGACGATGCTGATGATGATGTGTATTTGTTCATAGCAATTTCATATTGATGTGTATTCATACTTACCTATCTCATGTATAATATAATTGTATGTGTTTACATGTGAAACACCAACCAGCAGCTGGCTGATCAAACCCACCACAAGGTGGCACTGCAAAATTTACATTACCATTGGAGAGATAGGGAGTGAGCCGTCTTAGTATTATAGGGTCTTTGATTCCATGTCAGTGTGCTAACCAATACACCACCTAGGCTCCCTGATGTAACCACCCTACCAACGCCCACCTGTCTATGCGGCCCCTTCCCTGAGATATCAGTGCAGATAACTACATTATTTATGATGTAAGGTAGTGATGAACAACTAGAGACTATTGGTTATCATGCAGGTGAAGTGTCATGTGACATAATGATAGGCAACAACAGATCATTACTGTTTGCTACGTTTGTTTTATTGGAGCTTACAATCCTAGCATCATCTAAGGTTATATCAAGCAAGACATTTACTGACTTGTGACAGTGCTGTCCCACTGGGAGACCAGGCAGCCAGCACCATGCCTCTATATCCCACCCAGTCACATTATCCTGATATTGAGCTAACCAGTCCTTGTCCTATTTCATTAATGTCGAGCGCCAGGTTAGGTAGCGACAACTATCAATTTTAAAAGTCATCAGTTTGACGCGGCCAAGGCCATCCGGACCGGTCTGAATGAATGAATGCATTACAGCCAACTGGCAAAGCACAACAACAAAATAGCAACATCAGACCAACACAGTCAAGTCAGATAATGGTGATATTGGACTGGGCACCGTGCCATCCGTCGCAGGGGGTGTGTCTGTGTGGAGGGTGGGGGGGCCGCCATAAAGAATGTGTTATCAACATTAGTCAGGCATTTAATAAAGTAACGTATGTGTCATTGAGGTGCCCAATGCCAGGTGAAGAATGACTATGCATATTTTAGCCACGGGGTCATGGAGACAATGGACTCCTATATATTGGGCTGGACGTTAGTTACCGCAATGCTCCCCAGTAGAGCTGCATTCACACCTCACTCTTGGCACTTTGCCAGGTTTTTGCGACAATGCTAGTTCCACTTACAGGGTCCACAGCCTGCAGAGAACCATGCAGAATGGGCAACATCTGTTCGGGGCTGGTTTATCCCATGAGAAAAACTCGTTTCAGTTTTAAGCCGTAATCGCGTCTACAAACCGGCATTTTCAAAGTCAATATCAATGAAGAGTCGCAAACTGCAGTTGTGTGGACATATTTCCCCCTTCATCAGGTCTGGTGTAAAGTAGCCTATCTTGCAAGGCACAGTGAAATGAGGAAGAATATACGGTGGACAAAGGAAGACGCCAGAAGACAACATCAGCGAATGGATAGATGTGGTGGTCGGCAAATTCCAAAGGGCGGTGGAGAACAGGGGGAAAATGGAGAAACACTCGTTGCAAAGTCATCTGTGGTGCCCCACTGACCCTCACGGTTAAGATATTGATGATGATGATGATGATGATGATCAATAACTGGCCATCCTGTAACTAAATGCACTTCTCCTATGTAGTGGCTTGCAGACCATTGTTGATACTCCACCAGGAGTGGCCTAGTAGTTCTACAGTGTGTACCTAGGTGGCACTATTGGTTCTAGCCTGGCTGAAGCAGCCTGACTTGTGAATGTGAGTAGGTCCGCGACATAATAGATGTGGAGTGTTTCACGCATCACATTCCTGTTGGCTTCCCCTGCCACCATTCCATTGCACATCGCATTTCGTTCTTAAAATACGCAACGGTTGGTCCTTTAGGCCACCAAGAGCGCAAGACTCTCTCCAACTCACTTACTTGAATAGACCAGATGAGATGGCAGAATGATTTGAGCATCCGTCTCCCGTTTTGGTAGATCGTGGGATACAAACCCACAGGTTTTGAACCCTGGTTGAGTCAAACCAATGACTTAAAAATTGATGCGTGTCGCTTCCCAGCCAGGTGCTCGGCATTATTAGGATAGGGGAAGGACTGGTTGGCTCAGTGTCAGGATAATGTGACTGAGCGGGAGATCAGGACATGGTGCTGGCGGCCTTTTCAACCAATGAGGCAGCACTATAAAGTCACCATGAGTGCTCACTGTCAAAAGTCATTACCTGTCCTGATATGCCTTAGAAGTTTGATGTTCCCAGGACGAAAAACTCCAACAACCAACAAACCACTAACTTATAATCTGGCAGAATATATTATACATATATTATTTTCAATGGAGTCTGTTTGGGAATCCACTAGGCTCAATACTCAAGCACTGGAGCAGCCTGGTCAACATCCTAATTGCTCTTCAGTTGTATATTCAAATGGAATGGTACTCCCTGTGTTTCACACTGAACAACAACACCAGATGGCAGATTGTCACGGGAATCTTTTGTTTAGAATTTTTTTTGGGACATTTTAAGGTTAGGTAAATAGGTTTAATAAATCTTGTATTAGAACTCTTAGTCAATGCAGTCGGTAGGTGTGGTTGAGGATCAGCCAGAGATATTCTGTCACATCCATAATTGTGTTTGATATGTGCAATAATAATATATAAATATAGACATGAGTCGTTCTCAGAAACTGTATACCACTTTTGTGACATGGATACCCAAAGTGAAAACATCCCAAATAATAGCGGAAACCATGTTCATATGAAGGATTATCTGTTGTGCCGTTAAAGTAAACATATAACATCCATCCATAATATCAATTTAACACACGTCAATAACATCATTTTAGCACACACAACATATATATATTCATATATATTATTTAAATATATATTTATATATATATATCTATTTATATAATATTTATATATATATTTATATATATGTATATATATATTTATGTATATATTTATATATGGATATATATATGGATATATAAGAGGAGTTCACGCACAAAACCCTGTAAACCCCAATTCAAAAAACATTGGAATCAAACCTCCAAATAGTTCAGATTTTTTATATTCCTATTTTTGTTGTTAATTGCTCCATATTCATTTCATGACAAGAAAAGTGGAATTAGTTAGAATTAAAATAACCTTAAAATACAAATCTTTTATTTTAATAAATTTTTTGGATTGGGGTTAATGTTTTTTTTGCACCTGAACTCTTCATAGTGTGTTTATATATAAAGAGCTTTTTTCCTAAAGGTGATAAGCAGCGATCCGAAAAATGAGCTTGCAATGCCAATGCCAATGCCAAGCTCGTAGCTCGAAAAGAGCTCTTCATATATATATATATATTATATATATTACATAATATATATATATATATTATATATATATATATAATATATATATATATATATATATATATACAGTTCTTCACATATATACATATATGGAGAGCTCTTTTCCAAAGCACATGCTTTATATAAAGAGTTCTTTATGTACACACACATATGGAGAACTCTTTTCCAAAGCACGATCTCCGAGCTTGGCATTGGCATTATATACAAGCTCATTTTATGGATTGGCGCTTATCGCGTTTTTGAAAAGAGCTCTTCACATTATTATACATAGCTGGTCTGAGAGTGCCATAGCGAGGGGCAGAGGCCCCAAGAATCCCATGTTATATTCAACACCTCACTTACATGCTGTTAACAATCGCCCAGCATGCACCACGCCCGTGTAACTCCCGCGCGACACGCCAGGAGTCGCCACTAGTCGCCTCCCATTTCTGCAAGTCACTGCCAACAAGATGGCGGCGGTGACACGGCGGCGTTGCCCCGGGGCGGTGTGCGGGGAGGGCCGCAGACCCGGCATACCTTGACCCCCGGGGCCCGGCGACCCGGCGGCCGGTAACATCCCCCCGGGGCAAGGCTCCTCCTTCCCCCCTCGACTCGTTTCCACCCTCCCACCTCCCTCCCTCCCCCAGAACGACCCCCAGCGCCACCACGCGGATGCGGCAGTCAGCGCTGACGTCACGCTGACGTCACGGCGCGCGGTGCATGGCGGGAGGCGGGAGGCGGCAGTCGGCAGGCGGAGAGACGGGCAGACGGCAGCCATGGCAACGAGGAACAGCGTTCTGTCGGTGTCGGCGGGAGTTTTATTGGGAGTTATCTTCCTGATCAGACGGTCATCATGTCAGCAGATAAGCGGTATGTAGAAACCGGGGGGTGTGGCGCATGCGCAAGGTCAGGGTCACATTGTAGACTCCCGATTGATTCTTGGCGCGAAATTCTCAACCCAGGAGTCGTCTGCGGAACGTCCGATTTGTCTGTGACGTTTAATGGAAGGTTTCTTTTGTAGGCGCGGGAAAACTGACGAATGTCGTCTGCTCAGGACTTTGGTTCTCTCGCAGCCATTACTGTGTGCTGGGTTTTGCTAGGCTTTTTTCCCCCGACATTTTTGTTAATGCTTGTTTGCTTGCTTGTTGGGGTTTTGCGTTATGGCAACATCTAAGGTCATATCAGGATGGACGTTTAATGTTAAAGCTGCATATAGTCCCATGAAATCATCAAATTTTCAAAATGAAAACACAGATCTAGATTTTATTGTACACATTTAACTTAGAAACTGTTGCACTTATTAAACATTTGTTGTCGCATAGAACTAGAAGGCACATCAATTTAATCTGGCGCTCATCATTAATAGGATAGGGCAAGGACTGGTTAGCTCAGTGCCATGTATAATGTGACTGAGTGGGATATTTAGTCATGGTGCTGGTGGCCTGATTTCACAGTGGGGCAGCACTATAAAGTTGCCATTAGTGTGCACTGTCACAAGGCGGTAACCGTTCTGATATGACCTTAGATGCTGCCAGGATGCAAAACTCCAACAAGCAACCTTCCTACGGATGGCTTTGAAGATTTGAATTAGTGGGAATAGTAGATCTGCTCAGAACAGATTAATTAAAGTTGCATAGTCCGATGGTTTTGAGTTTCTCTTATGTTTCTGTGATAAATATATTGAAATGATAGTTATAAATTACCTAGATAAAAGATTCACCCGGTACTTGTAGTACACGGGTGAAGACCAGCCTTATATAAATACAGGCGAAAATAGCGTTAGTATGGAACAACAAGTAGAATGCCTGGCACCAATGTCAAATGGTTACTTATATCAGTACAGAGTTGGTGAATGAGAGAGAATGCGAAAAGACAAGATGGCGGCCAGAGAACGCCGTCGATTTCACTTTTAAATCTGATTAAACTAGATATTATATAATATTTTTCAACTCAAAGGTAGTGGGCTATCAATAAGATGTATGTAAAGAATAAATGTTGCTTCTTAGATTGTGAAATTAGGCTCTCAAATCATTGACCCATTTTTTCGACAGCTTTTACATAGGGTTGGTTTGCACCCCTACTGCAGGAGTACGGGGTGAATCTTGTATCTATAAATTACCTTACTTTAGTTTGACATAACTTTCTTTTAACATGGCTAACTTTGGAGATATTTTAAGTGCAAACATGCAGAATAAATTTTAACAAGCACCCCAAAAACTCTAACCCCATATGCTGATATGCTTCAGCAGTAACAGGTTCTATTAAATTGACTCTGTATACCCTTCTAATGTTCTATGTGGCGAGAAATGCTTTAAAATAGTAAATGCATCAGCATTTAAGTTAGATATGTTTTTGTTCTGAAAATTGTATGCTTTATCAGACTATGCAATATAATTCCAATGGCCCTAAAGGCCCTGTCACATTACGGCGTATGGCGGGAGCGTATTGAAACCCTACGTCGAAAATGGGAAAAAACTGCGTGGGACGACGTATCGTGACCTTTGGTGACCTCTCGGGTGTTTTTGAGCGTATGCGTAATCCATGAGGAGCATACGAGGAGCGTATGAGAGCATACTGTGACATTTCTTTACGGTTTTGATTGGCATGTGGAGCGTATGAGGAGTGTATGAGGAGCATATGAGGAGCTTATGCGAAGCGTATGCGAAGCATATGCGAGACCTATGTTATCTCTCCTCGGTCCACCACCTGGTGGCTCCTGGGTATATAGTGCGTCGGCGTTATATACCAAGACCAGAGGTCGGGCATACGCCACCATACGCTACTCATACACTTTGCCTACGCTACGAATATGCTCCCATACGCAACTCATAGGTTCTGAGTACGCTTCAAATGCCAGAGATATACCCATGACGCAAGTTGAGCATACGAGTAGCATATGCCGGCATACCCCTAGCATACACCGGCATACCCCTAGCCTACGAGGAGCGTATGCCGCCGTATGAGTAGCGAATGAGTAGCGTATGAACCATACGCTCCTGTAGGTCGAGATTTTTTTAGCATCCACAAACAAATTTGGACGGACGGATGTGAGAAAGCGTATGGTGGCGTACAATGGCATATGCCAGCATACGCCGGCACATGACGGCGTATGCATAGCGTATGCATAGCATATGCGTAGCGTATGGTGGTGTATGGCAGCATATGCCGACGTATATGATGTAATGCGCCTACGCCGCTGTAGGCTCGTGCAAAAAACCCTAATGTGACAGCCCCTTTAACAATCCCATTACCCGTCACAAAACTAACAGAGGAGCGTGTGAGAGGGCATGGGGGTGGGGCGTGTGGATTAAACCCAGCTACCAGGGTTTAAAGTTGCACGGTCCGATGAAATATAATTTTGTCAAAATTAAAACAACTACTTACATTTGATCCTATATATCCTACTTAGATACTGGTGTATTAGCTAATGATTTGGGACAGCATATATAGAATAACCTGTGAATTTATAACCTCACCCCTTTGGACAGTCACTTTGAAATGCTCATTATGCAGGGAGGTTATTTACCAATTAGGCCAATCTCGTGACCTCATTAGCCTCCCCTGACCAAGTAGGCCTACTGTGCAGGGCCATAGAGGGGAAGAGGAAATGAGGTGGATGTTGCCCATCCCCTCCACGTTGGATATTCAGTGCTGTTTTGGCAATTCTATAAATATAATTAATCAATTTGGGTAATTGAAATTTTGAAATTTGTACATTTGTCAATCAAAATTGCATCTGCCATTAGGACTATGTATTGTGTGAGGGAGGATGAGACATGGATGACATAACAGTAAATAATAACAGAGCAATAATATGTACATGAGAAATGCAAGCAGTACGCATATCCTTGGCGGTCTAAATGTATGTGAGGATGCAGACGCATGTGTTTTGTGTGCATCCATTTGAAATTTGTCAGTTACACTGTATATAAAAGGAAATTTGTTGTGTGTTATTGAATGTAAAAAGGAGTGATCCATACAGAGTGAGATATGTGCATTTGAAAGTTTTTGACTTTAAGATCTTTTGTATTAGCTAATGCAGCAGCCGTTCCATGCTGGCCACATCTGCCGAGCCTGAACAATAATAGTTTGATGGGATCCGCCACAAATACACAGGTTTCCAGTTTTAATGCTATGATGGCAGCAGCCGTTCTGGTTGTGCGTATGCATTATCATTTGGACGGGATCCATCGCAAATGCGGCGGCGTTCTGCGCACGATTAATGCTATGATGGCAGCAAGCGATATTCTACGATCCAGCCAGACCTGAGCATTAATGGCTTGACAGGATCCGCCGTAAATGCGTAGATCTCCAGGTTTAGTGCTATGTTGGCAGCAACTGTTCTGGTCATGCGTTATTGTTTGGCCGGGATCCATCGCAAATGTGCAGGGTTCTGGGCTTGATGCTATGATGGCAGCATCCGTTCCGCAACAGATGCACTGGTGGACGGCTCGGGATCGCAGAGCGTGCAGTTTGTCATAGGTGAGTGTAGAAACTGATATGGTGCTATGACCCCAGGCCATCCTCCGATGCATACGCTGTGGAACGGCGCATTTGCAATGGAACCATCCAAACGATAGCACATAGGCATGACCAGAACGGCTGTTGCAATCATAGCATTAAACCCAGAAACCTGCGCAATTGGGGCAGATCCCGTCAAACCATTAATGCTCAGGTCCGACTGAATTATAGAATGGGCAGTTTGGTGGGTGGTTGCATAGTTTGATGTTTTTAAATTTCTGCCATTGGGATAATGTGAATCATATACCGATGTATATGTGATGTTGGAAATTCGATGCTACTTGGTCAATTTGATAGATATAAATCAAATTAACCTTTCTACAAAATAATAGTTTGTTAAAAACCTTAGTGCCACGAGCATATGGCACCAATCCATTCCCAGAATGTTCAACCCCAAACAGAAATACCTTCCTACAGCCCTGTCAGGTTCCAGGATTAGTAGGTCATCTCACATCACGTGGTCCTCATGGGATGACCGTCTGGGTCATAGCCACAGGACTTTTGGCAAGCTTGTCGAAATTATTTTTGGTCCTTTCAACTCAAATTGCTTCAAAACCAGTCATTTTTCATCAAAGTGAGTCCAGACTAATGATTAGTAGCTCATAACGATCAATTTGATGTATTTATCTAATAAATAAGACAAAAATTCAAACGCCATCGGACCATGCAACTTTAATCAAATCGGCCTAATTCAGACTGGAATCAACATTGTGGAAATTGAGCATACTGAGTAAAGCTAAGATTCCATATACACGGCATGCCATTTGCATTTGCATTTGCATTTGCATTCCCATTCGGATTCACATTCACATTCGCATTCACATTCACATTCGCATTTGCATTTGCATTCACATTTGCATTCGCACTGAGTGGTCTATTGAACGATCTACTTTGCCGCCTTCACATTCACATTCACATTCACATCCAGAGATGTGGAAGCACCACCGTGCGTTTACATGCTTTTCCATTTTTTGTTGCATTCGGATTCGCACACTGCGTACCACGTATATGGAATCTTAGCTTAAGTCCCTTTGTGAGTGGTCAGGGCTAAATGCGTTCTGCGCAGGTGCAGAACAGTAGTATATTTGGAGTCACATGTTTAATGGCGTGCATGTCATTAACCTCCTGCTGTGTCATTGTGGAGTGTTGGGTGGGCGCCGCCATCATGCCTTTAACTGCCATTCCTGTTAGAACATGCACGCTTTCACAGTGTCATCTGATCTCACTAAATGTCGTCTGCTGGGAGTATGATTCAGTAAATTCATCGCATATCCTCTCTGCACATGATATGTGTGATGTATGAGCATTATGCGAGTATATAGGTGCGGAAGGGAGTTTTGTATTATTATTATCCATTATTAACCATTTATTATCTATTTATTACCAACTACTACTCGAAATATATTTGCACCATTCCTTCCATCCTGGGACTGGTGGCGCCACCACCGGCCCAAGCCCTAACTAGCGGCGCACACTATGTATTCGCTCCCAAGAATTTATTATATTGATCTATTTATATATGTATTGGCGAAGAAGTATGTACCATATTGTGTTGAGGCTAACGTAGGCAGACAACATTTGGTGTTGGCAGACAAGCAGGCGACATTTGACATGCACAGATGATAATGGAACAATTAGGAAACAGAGCAAGCGCTCCGTTAGGTCAGGTAATACATTCCAAACGGTAATTAACCGGATGTGAGTCGTCACCATGGTAACTGCGTATTAAGATGGCGCAACGACTCTAAATGAATCTATAAAGAAAGCAATCAATGAATCAAAAAGTGTCCAGGTAAGAATTGATGTTCACATTCTGTGACAAGGTGATGTAGACAGGTGGATGTTAGTGTGTAATTATGAGTTACTTATGCACTCACATTACGGTTATGCTGAAGAGGGGGTACTCTGACTCATCGGAAACCTGTGACTGCGGCATCAGGCAGACAATGCAACACCTACTGGTCTGCCCCATGATGGCCACTGCCTGCCCTGCTGCAGACCTCACATTGGCCAACAACATTGCCATCAGCTGCTCTAAACAATGGGAGAGTAGGATCTGAAATAGACAACTGGTGGAAGGACACAATGAAGAATTACGGTTATAATGGTAGGAGTGGCGAGGTGCTGATTTAGTATTAATAGGCTGGTGAAATAATTTAGCTCTGAATCAATAAGATTGCAATGGTTTTTATTGTTCTTGTGTAAATAGCTAATTCTTCTGAATAAGTCATTAGTCAGCGCTGGATACTGGTTTCCGGTCGGTTGTGCATTCTAAGTATATTTACACATAATATGTGAGGACTTAGCTATGGATGATATGCAGTACTTTATTGAAAGTGGGGGGAGTGCAGCCCACTTTTACTATTTTATACTTTTATACTTGTATACTTTTATACTTCCATATTTTTATATATTTATACTTTTATACTTTTATACCGAGGACTTTATCCAACCCACCTTTATATCATTTAACAAACCCACTATTATATCAAGGACCTTTAATAAAAGTTTAAACCCATTTTTATACCAAGGACCTTTAATAAACCCACTTTTATATCAAGGACCTTTTATAAACACACTTTTATATCAAGAACCTTTAATAAACACACTTTCATATCAAGGACCTTTTCTAAACACACTTTTATATCAAGAACCTTTAACAAACACACTTTTATATCAAGGCCATTTAACAAGCCCACTTTCATATAAATGACCTTTAACCATCTCACATTTATGTCAAGGGCATTTAACAATCCCACTTTTATAGCAATGACCTTTAACAAACTCACTTTTATATCAGGACCGTTAACAATCCCACTTTTATATCAAGGACCTTTAACTCCCGCACTTTTATTTCAAGTACCTTTATCAATCCCACTTTTATATAAACTACCTTTGACAATGCCACTTTTATATCAACAACCTTTAATAAACCCACTTTATTTAAACGACCTTTAACCTGCCCACTTTTATATCAATGACCATTACCAAACTCACTTTTATGTCAAGGACCTTTAACGATCTCACTTTTATATCAAGGGTTTTTACTTATCCCACTTTTATATCAGGACCTTTAATAATCCTACTTTTATATCAAGGACCTTTAACAAGCCCACTTTTATATCAATGCTATTTAACAAGTCCACTTTTATATCAATGACCTTTAAGAAACCCACTTTTATATCAATGTCATCAGCTGGTGCTATTGTCATGGGGGTGATAAAAATGGGAAATATTGTGCCTAGACTGGGACTCGAACCCACATCTCTTTGCATTCTGGGCCAGTGTGCTAACCATTACACCACCTAGGCTCCCTGATATCAACACGCTACCCACGCCTACCTGTCTATGCAGTTCCTTGCCTGAGAGGTCAGTGCAGACCACTATACTCGTCCCCCTGGAATTGTAAGTCTTTTAATGCTTACAATTACATACATACATACAGGCAATGCACTTACACATACACAGGGTAGGTTCAACAACTATACAGCGCGTAGCTTGTATAGGATCCTGGTCATGGCAACCAGTGTCGTGGGGGTGATGAAAATGGGAAATATTGTGTCTAGAGCGGGACTCGAACCCACATCTCTTTGCATTCCGGGCCAGTCTGCTAACCATTACACCACCTAGGTTCCCTGATATCAACACGCTACCCACACCTACCTGTCTATGCAGCTCCTTGCCTGAGAGGTCAGTGCAGACCACTACACTATCAATGACCTTTACCTGTTCCCCCTTTATATCAAAGACCTTTAAGAAGCCCACTTTTATATTGGTGACCTTTAATAAGCCCACTTTTATAATAATAACCTTTAACAAGCCTGCTTTTATATCAACAACCTTTAGAGGTACTGTAGCATGATCGAAACAACTTTACTTATTCACAATTAGTTCGGTCAAATATGACTAGTCATGGTTTATATAGCTTTATATAGGCATTTAAATTAACGCCAACACACGGGGGGAGTAAAAAGGACTTTTTATTAAAGTCCAGACTATACAGGTGAAATCAACAATGGCGGTGAGTGACATGCAATTGATAAAGTTCACCTGAGCAGCAGGTGCGCGGTGCCCCAATGGGCGCAGAGCGATAACATAGGCAATGCTATTTAATAATATATAATGAGCTAATAATATATATATATATGTATAAATGGTAAAGTCAAGGGTTGGGTTTCGAAACCAGTACCTGCAGGGGGAAGGGTGGCACGCTGGCCTGCTGTCTGGCGGGCGGCGCGCCCTCCCCCCGTGAGCCCAGCATCCCCCCCCCCCCCCTTTTTGTCTTTGGGGTGGGAGGGAGAGGTCAAACTCCGTCCTCCGCCATGATGGATACGCGCAGATTTCATTGGAGTGGATTTCTATACTAAGGGGATCCACAACATCAAAACTAATTGTTTCATGCAATACATTGTCTTAAATAATTGTTTTGATTAATAAATCCACGCTTGTTGTTGAATACGTCCACACTTAGGGCTGACTACTCAATTAGTTCTTCTTTTTCTGATAAAATGGTAACCTCAACTATCTTTTCCTTTATGTTATCAGCATACATATGGACAAGAGTTGACTACTCAGCGAAATAATTAGGAACATACACAATATTCATTTTGGACTCTCATGTAACACTTACCCGTCCTGATATGACCTTAGATGTTGCTAGGACGTAACACAACAACAAACAAACATGTAACACTTTGGCCCCATTTATCATGAAACGACCCATATATTAAAGTTACTTCAAACTGAAAGAAGGTAGATTATAAGGATCAACATAATGCATTTATCTCAGAAAATAACAGAATCTCCTAACCAATATAATATGTTGCCATCGGACTACGCAACTTTCAGTTCCCATGCCATACATTATTATTTACGTAGGTCACTACTGGTGGCGCCCCCATCCAGCATTAAAATTCACTAACGTCCTCCTGCGAACAGTGTTGTTGTTGCTTGGTGTTATTTTACGTCCCAACAACATCTAAGGTCATATCAGAACGGGGACCGACTTGTGACAGTGCGCACTGATGGCGACATTATAGTGCTGTCCCACTGGGAAACCAGGCCGACGGCACCATGACCTGGTATCCCACTCAGTCACATTATCCTGACACTGAGCAGTGTCAGTCTCAGCGTGAGAAAAATTAATGTGTAAAAGTTGTTGGTGGAGCATTCTCTATGCTGATATTCACTGCAAAGCCCACTGCCCTGATTCTACCTGATAAAACCGATATCAGATAGTTTGATTTAAGTTTGGGTCTTATTGCTGCTCGATATGAGCTAAAAGTACCTAGGTATTCCAGTTTCTGCACATCAAGATATGTAATCTTTACTGATGATAGTCATTAAAAACTGCATAGTCCAATGAAGCGCAACATTTTATAAGTCGAAACAATTATCTCGATTTGATTCTGCATATCTAACTTCAATACTGATGCACCTATTAAAGTTGCATAGTCCGATGACGTTCAAAGTTTTGTAAAATTTTTAGCTAACTCTTATATTCATTATTCTGGAGTCATTTGCATGAAAAATGGCTAATTTTGGAGCAATTTGAGATGAAAGAATCGAAAATCATTTCAACAAGCTTGTCAAATGTCTTATTGTTGTGGCCCAGATTCACATCTCGCGATGGTCACATGATGAGGAATGACTTATTAATGTATAGGTAGTCTGGAACCTGACTGATGCCATATATGGTGCTGGGAATGAGAGCTAGATTAATAAGGTCACAAGATTGACCTAATTGGTTTGTGGCCTCCCTGCCTAATGGCTGCTTCAAAGTGGGTGTCCAAAGGGATAGGGTAATAAATTTATGGATTATTCTGTATATGCTGCTCCAAAGCCTTAGTTAATGCACCAGTGGTGTTCTGTGTGGCGGAGTGGTTAGAGTGTCTGACTTTTTTCTAGGTCAGACTCATAATCTGAAGGTCGGTGGTTCGATTCCCTATGCCCCCACCTCTGCCAATTTGGATTTCCACTTCTATGTATAACTTACAGTGTCATCAAAGGCCAGTTGCTCTCATATCAGGACGGGTAGTGACTTGGACTATGGTGACAGTGCCCACTCATGGCAACTTTATAGCGCTGCCCCACTGGGAAATCAGGCAACTGTCACCATAGTCCAATATCCCACTCAGTCACATTATCCTGACACCGAGCTAACCAGTCCTTGCCCTATCCTATTAATGCTGAGTGCCAGTCAGCCAGGAAGTGACAAGTATCAATTTTAAAATCATTGGTTTCACTTGACTGGGAACCAAACTCCTAACCTTCCGCACGGGAGGCCCGTCTTGTACCGATTCGGCCTCATTGGAAGATGGTTGCCGTAGTATTAGTAACACCCTTATTGTGAGATATTTGGCATTGAAACAACGTCCTTGTGAGGTAATGAGCACTGTGAGAGGCATGCCCACAGAAACAGCCTCGGTGTGAGATAATTGGCATAGTAACAACGTCGTTATGCAAGGGATGACCACAGTAACAACCTCATTGTGAGATACTTGGCATAGTAATAACGTCATTAAAAGAGGGATGGCCACAGTAACAGCCTAATTGTGAGATGATTGCCATAGTAACAGCATCATTATGACAGGGATGGCCGCAGTAACACCCTCATTGTGAGAGGGATGGCCACAGTAAGAGTGTCATTGTGAGAGGGATGGCCACAGTAACACCCTCACTGTTCGATGGATGGCCACAGTAACGGCCTCATTGTAAGAGGGATGGCCACAGTAACAGTGTCATTGTGAGAGGGATGGCCACAGTAATGGCCTCATTGTCAGAGGGATGGCCACACTAATGGCCTCATTGTGAGAAGGATGGCCACACTAACAGCCTCATTGTGAGAGGGAGGGCCATAGTTACATCCTCATTGTGAGAGGGATGGCCACACTAACAGCCTCATTGTGAGAGGGATGGGCACACAAACGGCCTCATTGTGTGACGGATGGCCACACTAACAGCCTCATTGTAAGAGGGATGGCCACAGTAACAGCCTCATTGTGAGAGGGATGGCCACAGTAACAACCTCATTGTGAGAGGGATGGCCACACTAACAGCCTCATTGTGAGAGGGATGGCCACACTAACAGCCTCGTTGTAAGAGGGATGGCAACAATAACGGCCTCATTGTGAGAGGTATGGCCACACAAACGGCCTCATTGTGTGACAGATGGCCACACTAACGGCCTCATTGTAAGAGGGATGGCCACAGTAACAGCCTCATTGTGAGAGGGATGGCCACACTAAGAGCCTCATTGTGAGAGCGATGGCCACAGTAACAACCTCATTGTGAGAGGGATGGCCACACTAACGGCCTCATTGTGAGAGGGATGGCCACAGTAACAGCCTCATTGTGAGAGGGATGGCCACAGTAACCGCCTCGTTGTGAGAGGGATGGCCAAACTAACAGCCTCATTGTGAGAGGGATGGCCACACTAACAGCCTCATTGTGAGAGGGATGGCCACAGTAACAGCCTCATTGTGAGAGGGATGGCCACACTAACGGCCTCATTGTAAGAAGGATGGCCACAGTTACATCCTCATTGTGAGAGGGATGGCCACACTAATATCCTCATTCTAAAAGGGATGGCCACAGTAACAGCCTCATTGTGAGAGGGATGGCCAAAGTAACAGCCTCATTGTGAGAGGGATGGCCAAAGTGACATCCTCATTGTGAGATTGATTGATTGATTGATTGGTGGTTGCTTTACGCCGTGTCGGCAGCATATTCATGGCGAGAAATGTTTGTTTTTTGTTCAAACCATGGCTTTTACATGTAAAAGTAGACAATCAATTATGTGCCAATAGACACTCATTAAATTAGAGAGCTCACAATAATATATTTGTGGTCAAGGGAAACAAATTCCCATAGAAAAAGAAAAGTTTTATTAATAATTGATAGAATCTATTTAGTAAACTATATGAGGTGGTACAGTCCAGCTGCCCTCAATTGTCAGTTGGTTCATTTTATAAATGACCGTTGCTAGAATAGGGTGATTCATTTTCAGTCCACCAACAGCCAGGAGGCAAGCGAACGAATCACTGTATATAACATAGTTAGTGTGGTTGGATACCTCGATACACTCCAATGCGAGAAAGAGTGCTCTGGCTTCTGCAGTGAAAATCGAGCTCTGATCGGGCAAACGTACACCAAATTTTTCCCATTGTGTCATTGTGAGAGGGATGGCCACACAAACGGCCTCATTGTAAGAGGGATGGCCACAGTTATATCCTCATTGTGAGAGGGATGGCCACACTAACGGCCTCATTGTAAGAGGGATGGCCACAGTTACATCCTCATTGTGAGAGGGATGGCCATACTAACGGCCTCATTGTAAGAGGGATGGCCACAGTAACAGCCTCATTGTGAGAGGGATGTCACAGTTACATCCTCATTGTGAGAGGGATGGCCACAGTAACAGCCTCATTGTAAGAGGGATGGACACAGTAACGGATTCATTGTGAGAGGGATGGCCACAGTTACATCCTCATTGTGAAAGGGATGGCCACACTAACTGGCTCATTCTAAGAGGGATGGCCACAGTAACAGCCTCATTGTGAGAGGGATGGCCACAGTTACATCCTCATTGTGAGAGGGATGGCCACAGTAACAGCCTCATTGTGAGAGGGATGGCCACAGTAACGGATTCATTGTGAGAGGGATGGCCACAGTTACATCCTCATTGTGAAAGGGATGGCCACACTAACTGGCTCATTGTAAGAGGGATGGCCACAGTAACAGCCTCATTGTGAGAGGGATGGCCACAGTTACATCCTCATTGTGAGAGGGATGGCCACAGTAACGGCTTCATTGCGAGAGGGATGGCCACACTAACGGCCTCATTGTAAGAGGGATGGCGACAGTAACAGCCTCATTGTGAGAGGGATGGCCACAGTTACATCCTCATTGTGAGAGGGATGGCGACAGCAACAGCCTCATTGTGAGAGGGATGGCCACAGTAATGGCCTTATTGTAAGAGGGATGGCCACAGTTACATCCTCATTGTGAGAGGGATGGCCACAGTAACAGCCTCATTGTGAGAGGGATGCCCCCAGTAACGGCTTCATTGTGAGAGGGATGGCCACACTAACGGCCTCATTGCGAGCCCGTTCTCCGGTTTATGTTCGCGTTTCAGGTCGCGTTTCCGGAGTGTGGGTGTTAATGGTAACTTAGGTGGTCATTTTTCCTCGGGAAGCTGGAGGCTATGAACTTGTCAGCCAGCGGTGCACAGCTGTGCAACCCAGAGGTGTGAACTAATCACCTTATAGAGAGCAATCCACTAACTGTGTACTACTTACACTCACACCTGCCATGTGTGCCGACAGTTCTCTCGACCAAAATGTGATGAGTGTGAATTGACGTGCGTGTTAAAGTTGCATAGTGCAATGGCTTCTGTCATTTTGCGCCACGAGCAGAATTAGAGCATACACTTCCTGTCATTGCGGAACTGGCAGACTAACCATTACACTACATAGGCTACGTGATGCAATAACTCTCTATTTGACTCTTTGTCTCTGAGGTCAGTCCACACTACTATATATATATAATAATGGTGCGTGGTTTGTCGGTTGGTTGTTGGAGTTTTATGTCTTTGCAATATCTAAGGTCATATTAGGACAGGTACCGACTTGTGACAGTGTGTACTCATGGCGACTTTTTAGTGCTGCCCCACTGGGAGAACAGGCTGTCAGCACCATGACCTGATATCCCACTCAGTAACATTATCCTGACAATGAGCCAACCAGTCCTTGCTATATCCTAATAATGCCGAGTGCCTGGCTAGGAAGGAACAAGTATCAATTTATAAGTCATTTATTTGACTCGATCAGGGTTCGAACCCGTCGGTTCGAATCCATCGATCTCCCAAATCGGGAGACGGATGCTCGACTCAGCCCGTCTGGTACCATGGTAGCAGATACATTTAGAGGAGTAGGGATCAGTATAATTATGTATATCTATTGAACTGGGGATCAGTATAATTATGTACATCTATTGAACTGTCTCATTAAAGTTGCATAGTCCGATGGTTTTGAATTTCTGTATTTTTTCTGAGACAAATATATTAGATCGATCACTAGTATCTACTTTACATTAGTTCAAAGTTACTTTTATTTTAAATGGTAAACTTTTGAGATATTTCGAGTGCAAACATGGAAAATTAGTTTTGGCAAGCTTGCCAAAACTCTGACACCATAGACTTCTGCAGTAACAGGTTCTGTTAAATTGGCCCAGTATGCCTTCTACGCAACAATACATGCTTAATAAGTGCATCAGTATCTAAGTTAGATATGTCAAATCAAATTTAGATAATTGGTTTGGTTTTGAAAATTTGATATTTCATCGTCAATCCCATGGTTTACTATTCTGGGTCTTGATGGCAAAATTGATATTTAATGGAAGTGTTATTCAAATATGTTTCCATGTATTTCCATAACAAGGATGCCCACAAAGAAACGTTACTCATATGGGTGGTGAAAATTAGACCATTTGCAGATCGTCCAGCAGTGTGTTGGGAACGTTGCTGCTGGCAAGTGCCTCTGCACCTCCGTTCGTTCACTAGGCATTTAATTCAATGGCAGATCTCTTAGCACTGACCTGACATTCGCATTTGAAAGTGAGGTTACTTGTGCACTGGGCGGTGGCATCCTGCAGGTGTGGAATTTGTTAATTAGCTTATTATACGAAAACTTGTTTTTATTTAACGACGCATCTAGAGCACATTGATTTTTATCATCGTCTATTGAATGTCAAACATATGGTCATTCTGACATATTTCTTTGGAGGAAATTTGCTGCTGCCACATAGGCTACTCTTTCCGATAAGCAGCAAGGAGTCTTTTATATGCACTTTCCTACAGACAGGACAGCCTTTGATGAACCAGTTGTGGACCACTAGTTGGAACGGAAAATAGCCTAAGCTGCAAATGGGTCCACTGAGCAGGATCGATCGGATGACCCACACCTTCACAGGTGGATAGCTTATTTGACATGACTCAAGGGTGTGGACTAGAGTTATTTGATATTCATGACGTCTCTCTTTCAGCTTGCTTTGATGAGATTGGTTAGTTGGTTATTGGAGTTTTTCGTCCTGCCAACATCGAAGGTCATATCAGGACGGGTAATGACTTGTGACAGTGCACACTCATGCTGACTATAATGATGCCCCACTGCGAGACCAAGCCACCAGCACCGTAACCTGATATCTCACTCATGACTCAGTCACATTATCCTGCCACTAAGCCACCCAGTCCTTGCCCCATCCTAATAATGCTGAGCGCCTGGCTAGGAAGCGACAAGAATCAATTTTATAAGTCATTGGTTTGACTCGACCATCCCACGATCTCCCTAAGCGGCAGACGCACGCTCAACTCATTCGCCCATCGCATCTAGTCACTTTAATGAGAATAGAGGTGTTGTTTTATAATTTTTATAAAAGCAGGCATGAATTAAATTGAAAAACTAAATAACTACAAATAATTCGACTGTTTTGCAAATCAAATTTAATTGTGTCAGTAAGTGAAATAAGCGTGGAGCAGTGGGACCGAGGTTTGCTGATGCTTTACTCGGAGGGTTGCTCGTGGAAATGTGTGAACTGAAAGCTATTATTTATTATTATCATATAGTTTCAGGTCTGTTGTATTGAACATTGTGACTCCCTCGTCAAATTATTGAATTTTTTAAATAATCCTCAAAATTATAGTTTAGTCGTTAGTGGTTATTTCATCATCTCCATGATACTGGTGCCATGACCAGGACCCTGTACATACGGCATGCTCTATGGTGGTTGAACCTACCCTGTGCATGTATAAATTCCTCCAGTGTATGTGGCGCGAGGGGGGGCCACCAGTATCCAACTCCCGACAGCTGGGGGGGGGGGGGGAGGGCACTCCATCAATGTGCCAATGGAGGAAGTAGCAAAGTATACATGTTCCCTTAGCATTTATACTCGTATAATGCATTATACGTCACATATATGTAAGTGTATTGCCTTTATATATATGTATTTAAGACAGGCGGGATGGCTGAATGAGTTGAGCGTCCATCCCCTGATTTGGTCAAACGTGGCATTCAAACCCATGGAATCCAGGTCGAGTCAAACCAATGACATAACAATTGATACTTGTCACTTCCTAGCCAGCTGCTCATCACTATTAGGAGAGGGCAAGGACTGGTTGGCTCACCATTAGGATAATGTGACTGAGTGAGATATCAGGTCATGGTGCTGGCAGCCTGGTCTCCCAGTGGGGTGGCACTATAAAGTTGCCATGAGTGTGCACTGTCACAAGTTGGTAGTCATCCTGATATGACCTTAGATGTTGCCAGGACATGAAACTCCAACAACCAAGGAGTAAGACAAATGTGCAAAATAAAACCTGGTAACAAACACAAGGGCAGTGTGACAATATGACTCAGAGCGCATGCGCAGGTTAACGATAGCAGGAGCTACTTATTTTGTCATTCACTCTCCTCCCCGAGTTCTGGTAGCCTAAGGCACATTATAAGACGACATAGATACTGCTTGGAGAATTAGGTGGTGGCAGTTAGCGCGGACGCTGTCATGTCACTGTGACGTCACTGTCGTGTTGCACGAGGATCGGGCGCGATGGCCGAATCGGTAGAGCGCGGACCTCGCGTGCGAGAGGTCGGGAGTTCGGGTCCCGGTCGAGTGAAACTGATGACTTATAAAATTGATACTTGTCGCTTCCTAGCCAGGCGCCCGGCGTCATTACGATAGGGCAAGCACTGGTTAGCTCAGTGTCAAGATAATGCGACTGAGTGGGATATCGGGTCATGGTGCTGGCAGCCTGATTTTCCAGTTGGGCAGCACTATAAAGTCATGACTGCACACAGTCACAAGTCGGTACCCATCCTGATATGACCTTAGATGTTGCCAGGACATAAAACTCCAACAACCAACCAACGTTGCACGAGAAAAAGATATTAGTTCTAACTTAAGAACCACACCAACAGAAACACGATGTTGCCCTCAAAATATTGTGCAATTGAGCAACACGAGACCGACTCAAGTTTAAGTTGGTATTTAATTTTCAGCTTGGCACATAGTTACAGTGGTTCAGCAATGAGGTGGCAGTTCTATTATACAGGGAGACAGACGCTCAACCCCATCAGTATATGATATCCATCTAGTTGGGAGGGTGGGAGGGTTAAATCTGGTCCCTTAGTCTGTGCTCTACGACGAATGATTCGAACCGACGTGACATCACCAAAGCAGTCCAGGTACATGTTAATACAGCTAGATGGCGTCACTCGGGTCGTTGAAGTTACTTTCGTGTGCCGATCTCATGCTCTCAATTACCCATGTTGTGGACAACATGGACAATTTATAAGAAACTAATAGAAATTAAATGTGAACGCATTAGTAGTTGGTACATTCCGTGGGGAGGCTGGAGAAATGTTTCAAATCAATTGGCTACTCCTGGCATTGCTCGTTTTCCTATCCTAGCACCAGACGCGGTGGCTAATTCGGTAAGAGCGCCGGCTTTCCGTGCGGAAGGTCGGGAGTTCTAATCCCAGCCCAGTCAAACCAATACCATACAAAATTGATATATGTCGCTCCCTATCCTGGCACTTGGTCGTACTAGGATCTGGTACGGACTGGTTAACACAGCATCAGGATAATGTGACTGAATTGGAAATCGGGTCACGGTGGCTTGGTCTCCTAGTGGGGCAGCACTATAAAGATGCCACGCGTGCGCACTGTCACAAGTCGGTATGTCACATGACATGACCTTAGATGTTTCCAGGACGTAAAACCCAAGCAAACAAATAAACAATATTCTATTCTAGTAATGCTGAGCGCAAGGTAAGATAGTGGAAAATAAAAATGTGTGTGTCATTGGTTTGACGCAGTCGGGTTTCGAACATATGAACTTCAGTATCATTTCAGAGATGAACTCGTGCGTTCATGTACCCTGTTGTAAACTCCAAGGCTCGAATCTGTGGTTGTATAGGCAGGCTATAGTGAAATCAATACAGTCAAAAAGAGAAAGGAAGAGTATAGAGAGTGAAAGAAGAGAGAGAGTCAAGCCCTCAGGTTTATTATTTATATGGTACATGGATCCAGTATGGTATATCACCTGAGCACATTCTCCCAATGAGAATCAAGCATCTCTAGCTCCACCAATGAGAATCAAGCATTTCTGGTCCCCATGGTTACAGTGATCTGCCCACCACCACAAC
Organism: Branchipolynoe longqiensis; assembly: GCA_030323885.1. Taxonomy (NCBI): domain Eukaryota; kingdom Metazoa; phylum Annelida; class Polychaeta; order Phyllodocida; family Polynoidae; genus Branchipolynoe; species Branchipolynoe longqiensis. The sequence goes on along the minus strand of CM059196.1, from coordinate 14,050,703 downwards.
GCGGTGTGGCTCCCTTGGCCACCACCTGCCCTGAGCTGAGTGTGTGATCCATGACTAGCAGAGGGGGGAGGGGGTAGTGGGTAGAGCTCTAAGTGGCCCTTACACACTATCTTACTAGCACCACAATGTCTATTTACCAATGAGTCAAGTACCACCAGCAACTACATAAACACATTTATGCACCTGGCCCTATATACCTGTTTCACAAATAGAACATTTGCATTCCCCCACCAATGCATCATTATCGGAATATTTTACACTGGTATGTGCCACCGCACTAGATCATTTCAATGATAGGAGTGAAAGGGGTAACGACACATGTATAACTCATGGAGTTGCGTGTCATGCATTGCGCATGTCTAAATAGGACAGCCATGAACCAAATGGGGGCTTAGTCATCCATGCAACTAACTGTGTGCTACTTACACTCACACCTCTCATGTGTGTTACAAGTGTGAATCAACGTTTTGTGTTAAAGTTGCATAGTCGAATTGTTTTCAATTTATGTCATTTTGCGCCTAGAGCTTGTTTACAATTACACTACCTAGGCTCCATGATGCAATACCTATCTATATGACTCTTTGTCTCTGAGATCAGTCTAGCCTTTATATATATATATATATATATATATATATATATATAATATGTTGGTTGATTGGTTGTTGGAGTTGTGCATCCTGGCAACATTTAAGGTCATATCAGGACATGTACCGACTTGTGACAGTGCACACTCATGGTAACTTTATTATGTTACCCTACTGGGAGACCAGGCCTCCAGCACCATGACCTGATATTCCACTCATTCACATTATCCTGACACTGACCCAACAAGTCCTTTCCCTATCTTAATAATATTGAGTGCTAGGCTAGGAAGCGAACAGTATCAATTTTTAAGTCATTTGTGTCACTCGACCAGTGATCCAAACCATGGTTCAAATCCTACGATCTACCAAAACGGGAGACTGACGCTCAACTCATTTGGCCATCCCGTCTGGTATACATAATATGTTAATGCATGTGCTGACGCTCTATAATGAATATGAATGCCCTACATTTGTCTGGTATACTTTAAAGTGATATTATCTTACATTTGTGTTATTCTACTAACACCTTAAAGTTGCATAGTCCAATGGTTTCTGTCATTTTCTGAGATAAGTATTTGTTTGTTTTTTGTTGTCTTACGTCCTAGCAACATCTAAGGTCATATCATCTTGACTGAGATAAGTATATTAGGTTGATTGTTATAATCTATCTTACTTTAGTTAGAAGTAACTTTGCTTCATATGGATATATTTGAAGTGTAAATATACTAAATATATGTTGGCATGCTTGCCAAACCTCTGAAGCCTATGGGTTCTGTTAAATTGACTTTGCATGCCATTCTATGTAGCACCTAATACTGAATAATGGCACCAGTACCTAAGGTAGATCGGTATGTACAAATCTAGATAAGCGGGGTGGCTAAATATGAAGAGTTCAGGCTCAAATCCCTGTAAACGCCAATCCAAAAATTTGACATATTCCATTGACTAATTCCATGTTGGTTGTGAAGAAATGGTTATGGAGCAATGACCAACAAAAATAGGAATGTAAAGAACACCACCAACACCACCAACACCATCAACATCATGAATACCATGAATCCCACCAACACCACCTTTTGAGGGTTTGAGTTGCATAGTCCGATGATTTTGAATTTCTGTATTTTTTCTGAGATAAATATTTGTTTGTTTGTTGTTTTACATCCTAGCAACATCTAAGGTCATATCAGGACGGGTACCGACTTGTGACAGTGCGCACTCATGGCAACTTTATAGTGCTGTCCCACTGGGAAACCAGGCCACCGGCACCATGACCTGGTATCCCACTCAGTCACATTATCCTGACACTGAGCACATCAGTCCTTGCCCTATCCTAATAATGCCGAGCGCCTGGCTAGGAAGCAACAAGTATCAATCTTAAAGTCATTGGTTTGACTCGACCGGGACTCGAACCCATGACCCCATGATCTACCAGCACGGGAGACGGACGCTCTAACTCATTCGGCCATCCCGTCTGGTCTGAGATAAATATATTAGATCGCTCACTAGTATCTACTTTACATTAGTTCAAAGTTACTTTTATTTTAAATATTAAACTTTTGAGATATTTTGAGTGCAAATATGGAAAATTAGTTTTGGCAAGCTTGCTAAAACTCTGAAACCATAGACTTCTGCAGTAACAGGTTCTGTTAAATTGACTGAGTATTGCCTTCTATGCAGAAACAAATGCTTAATAAGTGCAACAGTATCTAAGTTAGATATGTCAAATCAAATCTAGATAATTGGTTTTGTTTTGAAAATTTGATATTTCATCGGACTATGCAGCTTTAAGTAAATTTTTGGATTGGCATTTACGCGGATTTGAGCCTGAACTCTTCATGTAATATTTTAGGTGATTGTGAGAAATAAGCAGCGGTTTACCGTTGGATAATTAAACCTGTATCATGAGACCATTAGTGAACAATACCGAGGCAGTGACCTCGGTGCATATTTAACTTTACGACTTTGACCTAGAAAATTTTCAACTCAGCCCCTTTGTTTAGTGTCATTTACTGCAATGTCAATATCATCCTAAATTGATGTCACATATCCGACGAGCCACTTACTCTTACTCTTAGCCAGTACAAATAGAATAGTATAACCAAGAAGCACTTCGAAGAAATAAGATTAGTTGTGTCAGTTCAAGAAGATTGTGTATGCTCCATAACCATTTCATTACATGAAAAGTGAAATTAGTGAGAATTAAAATTACCTCCAGGGATAAATCTTTAAAAAGATTAAATTCTTGGATTAGCGTTTATGGGGTTTTGCGTTTGAACTCTTCAATGCGTCATCCCCATTTCTTTACTTCTTACACTATCCTAGTGGTGGTGAGTGCCAGGCTAGGTAGTGATAAGCAAACAATTTTAAGCCGTTGATTTGACTCGGCCAGGGTTCAAACCTCAAACTTCAGGTTTGAACCCAATGCCCTGTGACATGGGAAGCGGGCGCTCAACTCTTGCAGTCAACTCATTTGGTCTTTTCTTTTGATGTTGCGCAATGAAAATGTGTTCAAAGAAATCCATGCAGCGTATGTCTTTGTACTAAGCATTAACCAATAGCTATTTGATAACTTACTTGCAAATGTGACTTGAACACACAAAATTCAAAACTGCCGTGCTATTCTTATCGAAAGAAAAGCAACAAAATATGATCTCAGAATGTACACCTCTTGAATTGTGCACACACATTTATCAGTTTAAAGATGATCAACTGTCGCGAAAGCCTTTATTCGATTTTCGCTTATGCATAACATGGCCTTCGATTTTCGGACAAGATGTAAAATAACTATTACTCATTTGTATGCTCATCAAGTCGCATTGCATTTCCAGAATGCAAGAGGAGCGGAGACTACTTGTGGAAGAAGTCTTCCCCGAACAAGTTCTACTTCTGCTACCGGATCGGCTACGCCATGTCGATGGAATGTCTGGATGACCGCACCATGTGCAAGGTGCCTGGGAAGGTGTTTGCACCTTGCATGTGTCAGAAGGACACCGACAAGATCTCCTATGACAGTGAGTACCATTTGCATTCTGACAACACCAATACAAGCATCAGTAGCACCACCAGCCACCAGCACCACCAGCACCACTAGCACCACCAACAATATCAGCAACACCAGCAACACCAGCACCACCAACAACACCAGAAACACCAGCAACACCAACAATACCAGCAACACCAACACCACCAGCACCACTAGCACCACCACCACCACTAGCACCACCAACAATACCAGCAACACCAGCAACACCAACAACACCAGCAACACCAGCAACACCAGCAACACCAGCAACACCAACTATACCAGCAACACCAGCACCACCAGCAACACCAACAACACCAGCAACACCAGCAACAACAGCAACACCAGCAACACCAGCAACAACAGCAACACCAGCAACACCAGCAACACCCGCAGCAGCATCAAACGACCAACACCACCAACAAAATGAATACCACCAACACCACCAATACCAGCACCACCAGCATCACCAGCAACACCAGCACCACCAGCAATGCCAGCAAAACCAGCAACATCAGCACCACTAGCAACACCAGCAACACCTACGACACCAGCAACACCATCAACACCGCCAACACTGCCAACATCATCATCAACACCGCCAACACCATCAACACCATCAAAACTACCAATACCACCAACACCACCAACACCACAATCACCACCAGCAACACTCCCAAAACCAGCAACACCAGCAACACCAGCAACACCAACAATACCAACAACACCACCAACACCACCAACAACAACACCACCACCACATTCAACACCACCAATACCACCAACACCACCACCACCACCAACACCATCAACATCACCAAAGCTACCAACAGCAACGCCACCACCAACACCAACACCACCACCAACACCACCAATGCCACCAACACCACCACCAACACCACCACCAACACAATCACCAACACCATCAACATCACCAACATCACCAACACCACCAACACCACCAACACCACCAACACCACCAACACCACCACCAACACCACCAATACCAGAAACACCACCAACACCAGCTCCAGGAAATGGTGTTTTTATTCAACATGTTGTTGTTGATTACTATCATGCAGTTTCCTGATTCGATGGCTTTCAAATTTCTGCCATATTGTGTTGATACGTAGACTGAGAAACCAGGGAGGTGACATGGCCTAGTGGTTAGAGCGCCTTCTTGCCATGTTTGACGTTGTGGGTTCTATCCAACCCCGAGTCAAACCAAATTGTGTATCCACCATTGCCTCCCTTCCACTCCATCTCTTTATTTTCTTTAAAAAAAATCTGTTTATCTCATTCTTTACCTCCTATTCATATGACTACCTTGCTCTGTGTTTTATTGTAATAGCCCATGTCTATTGCTGTAACTTGTTATATTTACTCTCTGTACTGTACAAATATATTTTTTAAATATATATCTATGTCAAAACAAAAATATTTAAAAAGTTGATTGAATGAGGGTAGAAAGGGGAGAAAGGCAGGAGAAGGGGAAAAGGGGGGAAAATGGGAAAAAACCTTTTTAAAGAAAATTCTGAAACCATGCTTTGCTATGTGATGCATGTTCACCACATGTGTAATACTTTTATTATCGAACTGGAATTGTATGGAGCTTACTATTACAACTTATAGTTTCATCTATGTATCAGGCAATTTCACTGTGTAGCAGGAAGACCAATGCTCTGGTGCATACAAAAGTCATTATTCGATAAATAAACTACATTTTAGTGAACAACAATTTTATTTAAAGCTAGCGGCATTTCTCCTGTTGGCTGGAAGACCAGATCATAGGCATTAGCAAGATGTTATTCAGAGAAATACAACTAGTTCAACAAATACAAAGATAAACCCTTTGTGGAAGTGACTACCTCGCCTATTGCTGCTTAGTATTAGGATAGGGCAAGGACTGGTTAGCTGAATGCCAGGATAATATAAAATATTGTTCCAAGGTCCCAGTAGCAATGAATCCCAGCAGGGCAGCACTATTAAGCTACCGATTTGTATTAGTTATACAGATGGCCGATTAAGAGGACTGCCATACTGAGGTACAACGATGATGCTGATACCATGACCTAATATCCCACTCAGTCACAGTATCCTCACATTGAGCCAACCAACCATTACATTACAACTAGGTCATCAATGCAAATTTGTGTTAATGGTTGTTGTTCTGGGAATTGAAACTAAATGTATTCATGATTGAATCATGCATTGACCAACCAGGTCAAGATAAGTATTAGTGTGCGTGTCCATGTGTCTGCCAACCAGTGGTCCACAACTGGTTCATCAAAGGCTGTGGTATGTGCTGTCCTGTCTGTGGGCAAGTGCATATAAAAGACCCCTTGCTGCTTATCGGAAAGTGTAGCCTATGTGATGGCAGTGGGTGTCCTCCAAAGAAATATGTCAGAATGACCATATGTTTGACGTTCAATAACCGATGATAAAAATCAATGTGCTCTAGAGGCGTCATTAAATAACAAACTTCCATTCATCTATGGGTCTGGGTGTATGTATATATGGGTCGTTCTCAGAAATTGTGTTCCACTTTTGTGATGTGGAAACCAAAAGTGAAAACATTCGAAATAATAATAGAAAACATCTCAAGTAATAGTAGAATTCATATTCATATGAAGGTTTCTATGTTGTGCATATGGCTCAGTTGAAATCTTTGTTTTTCACTCTTTGATTTTGATCTCAGGCAAATTGAGAAAGCTGTTAAAATTAGCCATGTAACATCCATCCATAACATCAATTTAGAACACATCCATAACATCATTTTAACACACACATTCAACAATTTTTGATGGATTACAGTTAAGCGAAAATAATGGTTTCTTATAAGAAAACAGTTGTACGGTGTTGATATGATCATTTTCATATTTTCACTTTCGCACAAAATGATATAAGCATACTTTAGATATTTTTTGTGGGATAGGTTAAAGCTGCATAGTCCGATGAAGTATCAAATTTTCAAAACCGAAACAATTATCTAGATTATATTCTACATATCATCCTTAGCTACTGGTGCATTTATCAATCATTTCTTTCTGTACAGAAGGGAACACTGAGTTAATTTAATAGAACCTGTTACTGCAGAAGCCAATGGTGGCAAGAGTTTTGGTGTGCTTGCCAAAACTAATTTTACATGCTTGTACTTCAAATATCTCAAAAGTTTACCATTTAAAATAAAAGTTACTTCAAACTGTAGTAAAGGAGATACTAATGATCAATCAAATCTATTTATCTTAGAAAAATGACAGAAACTCAAAACCATCGGACTATGCAACTTTAAATACATGTAATATTGCTAACATGCTTAATACACAGAATTAACAATTACTATTTGACTTATTAACCACTCCCCCCCTTTGTCCCCCAACAAAAAAAGAAAGCAAAATCGTACACAATGTAACGTGGAAGCCAAAAATATGGTGCACGGGTTCTGAGAATGACACATATATAACTAAATACTATATATAATATATATAATATATATATATAATATATATATAATATATATAATATATAAATAATATATATATAATATATATAATATATAAATCGAGGTTCTATTGGAGGAGAAAGGAGAAGCAAGGAGTGAATCAGAGTAGTTGGAAATAAGTACCAGGATTACCCCGGTGGTGGCGCCACCATCGCCCCATAGGCTCGGGCAGAATCCTAGCTGATATCGAACTGGATGAAAACCGAGCGTATAATGATATATAATAATAATAATAAAATACCTCCAACCGAGATTTATACCCTATAGGAATATACTCCCTATATAATATATATAATATATATAATATATATAAATATATATATAATTAAATATATATATAATATATATAAATAAATAATATATATAATATATATAATATATATAATATATATAATATATATAATATTATAATATATATAATATATATAATATATGTATAATATATATATACTAGCATTTAACACTGCATGGAAGGAGATATTAATTCAACTAAATAGAACCTGTTACTGCTGAAGCCTGTGATGTCAGCATTTTGATGTGCATGCCAAAAAGAATTTGTCATGGTCTTATGATTTACCTTCAAATAGTTTTCTAAGTGGTCTCTTTTTGTTATATTTTTACTTAGTTAACTTTCTGGGCGTAATGCCATGGCTGGTTAGTTGGTTGTTGGAGTTTTACGTCCTGCCAACACCTAAGGTCATATCAGGACAGGTACCGACTTGTGACAGTGCACACTCATTGTGACTTTATCGTGCTGCCCCACTGGGAGAGCAGGCCGCCTGCACCAAGACCTGATATGCCACTCAGTCACATTATCCTGAGACTGAACCAACCAGTCCTTAGACTATCGTAATAATGCCGAGTGCCTGGAAGCAATAAGTATCAATTTGTAAGTCATTAGTTTCACTCGATCACAGTTCGAACCCATGCATTCGAATTCCACGATCTAGCAAAACGGGAGATGGACGCTCAACTCATTCGGCCATCCCATCTGGTATATTGCTATGGCAATGTTAAAACTTTTGTTGTTGTTGTTGGTACATTAGTTGGTTAAGGAGGGGAAATTTCAATCGTGGATGATTGGTCTGCCTCATTCGACTGCTCCTTGCCCTATCCTAATAATGCCGAGTGCGTGGCTAGTAAGTGATAAGTATACATTTTTAAGTCATTGGTTTGACTAAACCAGGGTTCGAACCTATGATCCCATGATCTACCAGCACAGGAGGCAGACGCTCTAACTCTTTCAGCCATCCCTATGTGAACTATGTATAATCCAACAGCCTCCCTACTCATTGACCCAACCAGTTAAGAGCCCCAGGGTGTATGGCTACATGACCAGATGCGGTGCCCACATCTGTTATACCTCTGTCACACTACGACGTAACGAGCCAACGTAAGCCTGACATGAAAGTTTTTTCATCATTACGGTGACGTACGTTGGATTATGTTATGATGACGTCAGAATGATGTTAGACTGACGTCGATCTACGTCACGATACGTCGTGTTACATCGAGTTACGTCGAGGTTTTGGACATGTTCAAAACTTTCGACATACCTCGAACATAAGGGTTTCCGTTCGCCATACGTTCTGTACACGTTCGGCTTACGTCAATGACGTTAAACAAACATTATTAAAACGTCGGTCACTACGTTCAACTACGTTGCATTACATTGCACTACGTTGACCCACATTAATCCCAGGGGGAACGTGCAGTCCACATAGTGAAAACGCTGGGTTAACGGACGCCTAACGGACGTCCAATGTAGGTTTACCATTTTGCCACCGTTTCCTGACGTAAGTAACATAAGGTAACGTAAAGCAACGTAGTTCTGGCGATGGAATAACGTACATAACGTTCCCTGAGCGTAATTACGTTTTCCTCTCTCATTGAATGACGCTATCACTACGCTTTACCGCCGTTACTCTCTCGTCCACTACGCTGCATCCACGTTCAACTTGTGCCCAAATTTGCATACGACGCTGAGAAGTTCAACGTTCTTCACGTTCTCCCTATGCCGACGTCGTTACGTCATAGTGTGACAGGGCCATAAAGGGAAAGGCTTCACGTGCAGAAGGTCGGGAAATTGACTCCCAGCCGACTTAAATCAATGACTTACAAAATTGATATTTGTCGGTACTTAGCCTGGCATTCGGCATTAATAGGATAAGGGAAAGGACTGGTCAGCTCAGTGTCAGGATAATGCGACTGAGTGGGATATTGGGTCATGGTGCATCAGACGGGTGTCCCAGTGGGGCAGCCCTATAAAGTTGCTATTTGTGTATGCTGTCATAAGTCGGTAGCCGTACTCATATTACTTTGGGTGTTGCTAGGACGTAAAATCCAAACCGGAAGTGAAGTATTGTGTGTAGTGTAACTGGGTATATGAAGGCCCGGTGCAGCAAACCGAAATGTATTAGCTGGCCGTCATGTACTGTAAGTAGATAGGTTATAATAAGTGAGTATTCACGGAGTGTCAGTCAAAACTATCTACTGACGGCCATTTTATTATCAGCTGATATCTAATGTTTATATGCTTAGATCACACCAGGCGGGATGCCCGAATGAGTTGAGCGTCCATCTCCCATTTTAGTAGATCGTGGGATTCAAACCCATGGTTGAGTCAAACCGATGACTTAAAAATTGATACTTGTCACTTCCTAGCCAGGCGCTTGGCATTATTACGATAGGACAAGGGTTGTTTGGCTGAGTGTCAGGATAAGGTGACTGAGTAGGATATCAGGAACTGGTGATTAATGGTGGCCTGCTCCCCCAGTGGGGCAACTCTATAAAATTGCCATGAGTGCCTGATGTCACAAGTCGGTACCCATCCTGATATGACCTTAGAAGTTGCCAGGACGTAACACTCCAACAACCAACCAATCTTTAGATCACCATCTGCGTATAGCGGTAACCCCTGTCAAGCCACACAAACTGATGTCATCAGTGTAGTAGTCCCTACTTAACCCACCACCACAGGGTGGCAGTTTCAATTACGCCAACCCTTGCTTGTCAGAATATCCCGGTAGATGGCAGCACGCTAGCAGACGGCAGGCGCTCGCTACTGTGTATCATCCCAACCATTGTTAGCAGCCATCCTCCACTGGATGTTGATGTGTGGCTGTGTAAGGACGTGTATCCGTAGAATGTTCCCTTGTGGCATGTTCCCTTGTCCCCCTGTCCCCTTGTTCCATGTTCGCTTGTGACATTGTGATATGCCACATGGACAAACATGTTCATTCTCTATGTTCCCGGTCAGTACATCACATGTGCCTCCACAAAGCCAATACGGTCCCTGGGTCCAACCTATGGGACCGTATTGGCCACTAAGCAAAACACAGGTTCAATGTATGTGTGGCATGTCAAAAGGTCAAGCGAACATGCCACAAGAACAAGTGAACATGCCACAAGAGGAGAGTTTGTGGATACACGGCCTAAACTACCCACTCCAGGATTTTGATGCTGACAACACATCATCAAAGGCCAGTTGCTCTCATATCATGTCTATGTAGTGTGGGAGGTTAAAAATTCCTTGCGTCAGTAAAAGTGTAGACTCAGGCTTTTTATTGACGAACTGTCTAATGGTGAAAACAAATCTATTCAGACCTATCCGTGATAGGCAGTGTAAATCTTTTTAAAAAATGGCGCCCTGTCTTTTCTACTCATTGCAGCTTGTGAGGAGCAGTTCCGGCTGGTGCCTGCGACGGGTCGGGCAGGCGGGAAGCTGATGCCTAAGGCACTGACCGCGGAGAAGTGTGAGGACTACTGCCTGAAGACGATGCCCTGCGTCGCCTTCACGTTCAGGCCCAGTATGCAGGAATGCCGGATCTACCTGGCTAAGCCGTGAGTCCAGCCACCTGGTGACAATGAATTAATTGTAGTCATGTGTAAGATAATGTGTCACAATGAGTTAATTGTAGTCATGTGCAATGTAATGTGTCACAATGAGTTAATTGTAGTCATGTGCAATGTAATGTGTCACAATGAGTACAGATGCTTTTTCACAATGGGTTAGTTGTAGTCATGTGCACAGGAGTTCTGTCACAATGAGTTAATTGTAGTCATGGGTACAGGTGCATTGTCACAATGTGTTAAGTGTAGTCATGGGTACAGTCACTTTGTCACAATGAGTTAACTGTAGTCATGGGTACAGGTGCTTTCTCACAATGAGTTAATTATAGTTATCTGTTCAGGAGTTTTGTCACAATGAGTTAATTATAGTCATGGGTACAGGTGTTTTGCAACAGTGAGTTAATTATAGTCATGGGTACATGTGTTTTGTCACAATGAGTTAATTGTAGTCATGGGGACAGGCACTTTGTCACAATGAGCTAATTATAGATATGGGTACAGGTGCTTTGTCACAATGACTTAATTGTAGTCATGTATAAGACAATGTGTCACAATGAGATAATTGCAGTCATGGGTACAGATGCTTTGTTACAGTGACGTAATTACTAAGGGTACAGGCGTTTTGTCACAATGAGCTACTTATGGTGATGGGTACATCCACTGTGTCACAATGAGTTAATTGTAGTCATGTATACAGACACTTTCTCACATTGAGTCAATTGTAAGACAATGTGTCACAATGAGTTAATTATTGCCATGGGTACAGACACTTTGTCGCAATGAGTTAATTATTTTACGATGAGTTAACTCTAGTCGTGAAAACAGGCGTTTTGTCAGAATGAGTTAATAATACTCATGCATATAGGCACTTTGTACCAATGAGTTAATTATAATCATGAACACATATTTTGTAAAAATGAGTTAATTATACTATAAATTATAGTCATTAATACAGGTGCTTTGTCACAATGAGTTAATAATAATCATGCATACATCCACTTTGTCACAATGAGTTAATTATAACCATGAACACATTATTTTGTCAAAATGAGTTAAGTATAGTCATGAATACAGTTATGCTTTGTCACAATGAGTTAAATATAGTCATGAATACAAACACTTTGTCACAATGAGTTAATTACCCCCCCCCCTCCTCCCCCACCCCCACCCCCCACCCACACAGGGACATGCCGAAGCTGCAGCCCATGACAGGCGTCAACTACTTCGTGAAGAAAGCCTGCGCGCTCAAGTTTGGCTACAAGCACCGGGAGGTGAAGACGGGGTTGGAGGCCGGGCTGTCCTCCACCACTGCCCACCCGGACCCCGACCCCGGTAATGGCACCCCGATCCCTGCCGACCCGGCCCTCAGCCCCGCGGGGTCCGGAGACGGGGGCGGCGTCTTCGAGAACGAGAACGACGACAGCAGCAACGACGTGGAGGCCAAGAAGGTGGGCCTGGCTGGAAGACTTGGGGAAGGGGGAAGTGTGAGTGTGGAGGCCGGTTGTGGGTTGGGGTGGGGGGGGGGGGGAGCAGGGAGAGAAGATGGAGGAGATTGAGGTGTGGTGTGGGTGAGATGTTTGTTTGTTGGGGGTTTTAGGTCCTGGCGATATCTAGGGTCATATCAGGAAGCAGTGTGAGGAGTGGGGTGGGAAGAGTGAGGGGGTTGTTTGTTGGGGTTTGGCATCCTGGTGATAGCTAAGGTCATATTATCAGGAATCAGCGTGATTTGTTTTGTTTGTTGTGGTTTTACGTCCTAGCAACATCTCAGGTCATGTCAAGACGGGTACTGACTTGTGACAGTAAGCAGGCATGAGGACCTTATAGTGATGCCCCACTGGGAGACCAGATCACCTGCACCGTGACCTGATATCCTACTCAGTCACACAATCCTGACACTGAGCCAACCAGTCCTTGCCCTATCCTAATAATGCCGAGCGCCTGCCTAGAAAGCGACAAATATCAATCTTTAAGTCATCGGGTTGAATGGAATCCCACGATCTACCAAAACGGGAGATGGACGCCCAACTTATTTGGCCATCCTGTTTGGTCGTGTGGGGTGGAGTGTGTTGGGGTGGGGGTGGGGGCGGGTGCAGGGAGAGGGTCGGGTGGTGAATGAAGTAAAGTGTAGGTAGTGTGTCAGCTTCTTTCATTGTTTTGTCACAATTTTTTTTGGTTTTGCTTTTTGCTTTTTGTGTTCGATCATCGTTGTTTTTGTAGTTGGCTTTGTACCAAGCACATTCTAGTGTTAGGCCATTGCATGCCGTTTGTAGTTCAATTAGCTCTTTTTTTAGGCTTTGGATTGTGTCCGCCAGCCTTTTGTTGTTTACTTCGGTATTTTCCGTGCTTGCCATGGTGTCATCCTCCGGTTTTGTTTCGCTTGGGTTTGTTTGAGATTGGTTTACCTCTTTTTATTATCCATTCCTTGATTATTTTTGCGATATTTTCTCCTAATATCATGGCTATGATCTTTCCTTCTAAGTCGTTTCCGTTTTGGGGATTTGTTGTTTTGTCATTTGGATTGATCGATTGTTTGATTGACTGATTGTCTCCTATAGTGGTTGCCGCCATTTTTAACGGTTGGGCCTACCTTGTACGCTGTCATTTTGTTCTTTGCTTGGATTTCTTCCATATTATCCTAGCAATGCATTATTTGGAGTATCTCTGTTGTTCTACGTGCTTAGGGCTACACCTTTGTGCACTTTCCTTGTAGTTAGCCCTCTGATTTAATTAGAAATCCACACTATTTATGGAGGCTCCTACACTGCATGCGTCATCATTTGCGTTGTCAACTTGTAATCATGCAACTTTGACCTCATTGCATGGTCACATGCTTGTAACATTACAAGCGCACAATGGTTAGGATGTAATGTGGTTGCACCAGACTGCAGGTGCCAGCATATATCTGTCTAACCTGTGTCAGTATGGTGGTCATCTCTCTCCATGTCTAACCTGTCCCATTACCGTGACCATCTCTCTCCATGTCTAACCTATTCCATTATTGTGGCCATCTCTCTCCATATACAACCTGTTTCATTAATGTGGCAATCTCTCTATATCTACAGCCTGACCAATTAATGTGGCCATCTCTCTCCAGGTCTAACCTCTCCCATTACTGTGGCCATCTCTCTCCAAGTCTAACCTGTTCCATTACTGTGGCCACCTCTCTATATCAACAGCCTGTCCCATTACTGTGACCATCTCTCTCCATCTCTAACCTGTGTCGTTACTGTAACCATCTCTCTATATCAACAACCTGACCAATCACTGTGGTCATCTCTCTCCATGTCTAACCTGTGTCATTACTGTGGCCAACTCTCTATATCTACAACCTGTCTCATTACTGTGGCCATCTCTCTCCATCTCTAACCTGTGTCATTACTGTGGTCATCTCCTGACATCTACAACCTGTCCCATTACTGTGGCTATCTGTCTATATCTACAACTTGTCCCATTACTGTGGCCATCTCTCTCCATGTCTAACCTGTGTCGTTACTGTGGCCATCAGACCTCCACATCTCGCACCTGTGCCGTTGCTGTGGTCATCCCTCTACATATCGGTTTGTTATAATTCCTCTATTCTCTTTACATTTCAGGGTGATGAGGATGTTGCGACTCCGTTCACTTCCCTTGTTGACAAACTGACCACTCCACAGACACCGCTAGCCACCACCACCACCATCCCAGACTCAGGTACAGCAATGCCTGCCAGTTACAGTATAAACCCGTTAAACCAAACTTGAAGGGACCCTAGAAATTTGTTTGGATTAACCGATCATTGGTTTAACTGAGCTTTGGCTTTGACTTTGACTTTGAGTAAGCGTGTATTGCACAATGTATGTGGACACTTTGATTATGGTTTTCTATGTACATACATTATAACCCAGTTAAACCAAGCTTGGTTGAACCAAACGATCGGTTAATCCAAAAAAATTTCTAGGGTCCCTTCAAAATACTACCATTTATCATATACAAAATTGGTGGGGTCTCAGATCACCTTATAAACACATGAAAGTTTGGTTTAACCATACCGGAAGTGGCCTGAGGTCCGAAAATGTTCTTTCGATTAACCAATAATTTGGATTAAAAGACTTTGGTTTAGCAAACGCTTTTATATGATAAATAGTAGTATTTTACCAGGCCGCCAACAAAGTTTGGATTAACCGATCGTTTGGTTTAACCGAGCTTGGTTAATGGGGTTATACTGTACCAAGAAGCAGACCAATGTAGTCACATTATCAAAAAGTGACAAGTTTACATCCCTGTAGACAGTTCTAGTATGTGCGCTGACTGATTACAAATAGGTTTCAAGTGATATTAGCTCAGATGCATTTGAACTAACACCAGACAATTAATGCATATATACAATGCATATATACAAATTTGTCTTTTAATTTTGTATTGCATAATCACTTTGTTTCTTAAAGCTGCATAGTCCGAGGAAACATCATTTTTCTCGAAACCAAAACAATTATCTAGAATGGATTCTACATATCTACTTAGATATTGATGCACTTATTAAGCATTTGGTGCCACATAGAAGGGAATACTGAGGCAATTTAATAGAACCTGTTTACTGCAGAAGCCTATGGCAAAAACTAGTTTGACATGTTTGCACTTCAGATATCTGAAAAGGTAGCCATTTAAAATAGAAGGTACTTTAAACTAAAGTAAAGTAAATTATAACCATCAATTTAATATACTTTTCTCAGAAACATGACAGAAACAGAAAACCATTGGACTATGCAACCTTTAGGTAGCATGCCACATGGCGCTGTAACCACATTGTCTCACCACATGGTATATCCCCTTATCTTACCAGATTGCGCCCTGCTCTCCTTATTTCACCAGATTGTGTTGTGATCATCCTGTACACCCAAAAAGGGCTTAGACCGCCTTACTCCACCAGATAGCGCTGTGATCACCTTACCTCACCAGATGGCACTGTGGTCACCTTACCCCACCATATGGCGCTGTGATCACATTTTGTTGTTGTTGGTACCTTAGTTGTTTAAGCAGGGGAAATTTCAGTCGCAGACGACTGGTCTTCCTCATTCCACTGCTCCTTGCCCTATCCTAATAATGCCGAGCGTCTGGCTAGGAAGCGACAAGTAAAAAATTTTAAGTCATTGGTTTGCCTTGACCAGGATTTCGATCCCACGATCTACCAACACGGGAGACGGATGCTCTAACTCATTCAGCCATCCCATCTCATTCGGCCATCCCTTAACCCACCATATGGCACTATAACTGCCTGATCCCACTAGATGGCTTCACTGTATTACACTAGATGGTGTTGTGGCCACTTTACCCCACCAGATGGCGCTGTGACCACCTTACTCCACCATATGGTACTGTGGCCGGCCTCTCCCACCATATCCCACTGTGACTGTCCTGTCCCACCAGATGGCACTGTGAACACCCTGGCCCACCAGATGGCACCGTGACCGCCCTATCCCATCAGATGGCACTGTGAACACATTATCCCACCAGATGGCACTGTGACTGCCTTGTCACACCAAATCCCACTGTGAAGACCCTGTTGCACCAGATGGCACTGTGAACACCGTCCCACCAGATGGCACTGTGACCGCCCTGTCCCATCAAATGGCACTTTGAAAACCTTATCCCACCAAATGGCACGGTGACCGCCCGGTCCCACCAGATCCCACTGTGAAGACCCTGTCGCACCAGATGGCACTGTGACCACCCTGTCCCACCAGATGGTTCTGTGACCGCTTTATCCAAGTAGATGGCATTGTGACCGCCCTGATGGCATTATGGCCGCCTTTATTCTACCAGATGGCGCTGTAAACCACCTTGTTGCTCTTCTCCCTCAGGCTGCCCATACGGACTCAAGAAATTCGAGAACATGTCCCACCGTGGAGGCGTACTGCTGAAGCAGATCAGCGACATCGAGTCCTGCAAGAACTGGTGCCTCAACGTGGGGTGAGTGCACCACGTGACCTTAGCACGTGACCTCACCACGTGACCTCAGCAGCTGAGGCACACCAAGTCACAGTTTCAGTACATTTCCAAAGTTGTATTTTATATCATGTAACATATTTGCAAGGACAATTGAAGGGTTCGAGTACAAAAACCGACAAATGCCATTTGGGTGAAAAATGAAACCATGACTACCACGTTTGCGCTGAAGCTGCCATCATTGTGATAATCAAATCTGTTTTTCCCCTGAAGCTCCCACATCCCTTATATAATGCCCTACTCAATATGAAATTGCGAGACGTTAACTGGAAAGCACATCACTAAATTCTATTTTTACAGAAAACAAATAAGATGGCTATATCGGTTGTTGCGCCTGGACCTGCCAATTTCACCACAATATATAATTAGAAACGAATATATGGCAAGAACACTACCCTGTTTCATTATCAGAAAGGGTGCGGTTATTTACGTAAAGTAAGTTTCACATATAGGGTGGATGGTGAAGGATAGTGTTAGAAGTGGTACCAATCCCAACTTTCTGTGGTTGGATGGATGGTTGGATGTTAGAGTTTTACATCCTGGCAACATCTAAGGTCATATCAGGATGGGTACCGACTTGTGACAGTGCATACTGATGCTGACTTTGTAGTTCTGCCCCACTGGGAAATTAGCTCGCCGGCACCATGACCCGATATCCCGCTCACTTACATTATCCTGACAATGAGCTAACCAGTCCTTGCCCTATTCTATTAATGCCACGCGCCAGGCTGGGAAACGACAAGTATCAATTCTATAAGTCATTGGTTTGACTCAACAGGGAACCAAACTCCCGATCTCCCGCACGGGAGGCCTGCGCTCTACCTATTCGGCCACCACGCCCGGTTTCTGTAATTAAGCTGAAGGTGCGACCAAGTGTGTTGTGTCCCAGATTCAGTCCTTCTTGAGGAACCAGCGAAATTAGGAACACCCATATTGCCACAGATTAGATTAGATTTTTTTAGCTGTATGTTCAGGCCAATTCGGAGACTCCACCATTAGAGGCCACCACGTGTCGTGAGGATGCTCTGCTCAGTTTAGTCATGTGCAGTAATGAGTTTGAATCTGCTGGTGTTCGCTGGGTGTTTCCTGGAATCTGTGGTTCATCTGGTATTGTTGTTAACACCTTGTCAAGCTGCCTTTTGAATGATCATACACTGCAGTTTGATTGATTTCTAGTGTAATCTGGCATTGTATTGAGGCTTATATGTTTCAAGAATAGTACTTTTCAGTAACAATGGAGTTGTAGAAGCGAGTGCTAAGCTCACCATGTATAAAAGCTCCTTCCTTTACCAAGCAACAAAACTATAGAATACACTTCTATAATCCTCAAACACCATATCACTATGTCATTGATTCCAAGTGTTGATGGTTCGATTCCTCATGCCATTACCTCTGCCAATTTGGATTTCCACCTCTGTGTATAACTTACAGCATCATCAAAGGCCAGTTGCTCTCATACCATGTCTATGTGGTATGGGATGTTAAACATCCATAGGGTCAATAAAAGTGTAGGCTCGGGCTTTTGATCAACCAGCTGTCCAATGGTGAAAACAAGACTATTCAGATTTATACATGATAGGCAGTATAAATCTTCAGGAAAGATCGTTAAAGTCCAGAAATACTGCTCTCATCGCATCTCATCCATTATAACCTACCTCAACTCTACTCAACTGTGCCAGACCAGGACTATTGAGTCTCAATTACTCATGTTTTATTTAATTACTCAAGTTCTATTAATTACTCATCTTTTATGTATCATATACTACATACTTGTATCTATTTTTATTTATTTGTTATATATCTGTAGGATGCTATAACCTATAGCTCCTGTATGATCCATCACCTTCATTATCTTCAAAAACAATCATTTCAATGACATATTTAGCCTATCCTGGGATTTTCAGGTGATACCTAGATCAAATCAAACTTATTGGAATATAATGCAATGGACAGGATGGGTGAATGAGTTGAGCGACCGTCTCCCACTTTGGTAAGTCATGGGATTCGAACCCATGGGTTCAAACCTGGTCGACTCAAACCGATGACTTAAAAATGTATACTTGTCGCTTCCCAGCCAGGCTCTGGGCATTATTAGGATAGGGCAAGGAGCAGTGGCATGAGGAAGACCAATCGTCCACAATTGGAATTTCCCCTGCTAAATCAACTAATGTACAAAAAATAATAGAAAATGCTATACAAATTTTAAAATATAAAATAATTATAATCTCAGGTGGTACGCAGATACGTAGCTGTATATATTGAAGTTAGGCCCCTGCATTCCATGTCATTTCCTAGCTTGTAGTTTATCTTGTGGTAACTGGAAAATTATTTAAATAAAAAGAGTTCAGGCATAAAACCCCATAAACGACCATCCAAAAATGTAATTAAAATAAAACATTTTTTCCTGAAGGTAATTTTAATTCTCATTAATTCCACTTTTCTTGTGATGAAATGATTATGGAGCAATACGCAAAACAAAAATGAATGTAACAAAAATGAACTTCTTGAAGGTTTGATTCCAATGTTTATCTCAATTTTTGGATTGGCATTTACAGGGTTTTGCGCCTGAACTCCTATATATAGATTTACTTATGTGCTGCATAAGCAATTATACGAGTATAATTATCCGGAAATCGATTAGATATGGTGTCCTCAGTTCATAACAACTGACAGTGCGCAACTAAATAACACCCATCTACTCAAGCGACTGGTCAGGCCTTCTGCCTCACCTGGTGCTGCCATCTGTCTTCTTCCTCCTCATCTCTGTCCTGATATGACCTTAGATGTTGCTAGGACGTAAAACAACAACAAACAAACAACAATCCTCCTCATCTGGCTCTGCCTCAGATCTGTACCACTAGCTCCAGAATTTATATGACACTGTCTCGAAAGGTGCTAAGCAATACGGGACAAAACGTTCTCCATTGTAACGATTAACATACTATCTGATTATGCATTTGCTCAGGACAAACTAATTTTTTTTTTACATGGTGTTTCATAATCCCAATAGAAAACATATTGATTTGAAGCAAATATCCTTGTGTTTTCAGTGTACCCGTGTCTGTACTGTTTTGTGTCAATCGTTACAATGGACCAACAAAAAGAAGAGTTATCACCTTTTGAAACAGGCTCATATATACCTACTTTATTAGTTACCTTTTGTAGAGATATATTTTGGGTGAACAGGCAGGTAAATTATCTACTTGGGGGATGCCAACTAGAAACAGCTCGCCATATTATATTTGAAGATCAAATCAAATTCAATTCAATTCGATAATCAAAACATTGCAACGGGATGCCATGACACTGCTAGCCAACCAAATTGCATTTCACGCACACACGGACCGGAAGTCCGACGTCAGCTGACGTCAGACGTGGCGAGAAGTAGTCAGGGCCGGATACTCCAGGTGGTTTATTGGGGGGCATGCCCCCCCACAGTCACCCCAGACTGAAAATGTAAAAAGATTACATTTAAACCAAAAAAAAACATTATTACAGAAAAGCCTCTCTAAATCGACCGACCTTGGGACCGACTTTAAGTGGTATATTTAGGGAGGAGGTCGGTTTAAGGAGTTAGAATATGGTATAACTTACAGCGACATCAAAGGCCAGTTGCTCTCATACCATGTCTATGTGGTGTGGGAGGTTAAAAATCCCTTGGGTCGGTAAAAGTGTAGGCTTGGGCTTTCTATCGACAAACTGTCTAATGGTGAAAACAAGTCTATTCAGACTTATCCATGATAGGCAGTATAAATCTTCAAGAAAAAAAAGAAGATATAATGGTATCATTGGGACCCAAATAAAGCGATCCATATAGGGGAGTGGTCAATCTGTGGAGGTGGTCGGTTACAGACGTTTTACTGTATTTCGAAAATATATGACAATATCAGGTGACAATAGCTTTTTTTTGTTTGTTGGGATGAATATGTTTATTCTGCTTAAAAGTATTTTGTCAGTGCCGAAGCACTGTTCTTCCACCCATTTCTCTATTCAGGATTATTTACACAAAAAGGTATATAATTATAGAGTAAGGTATACAATAACTGTTGAATACACAAATTGCAGAGTACAGCACAATGGAATTATGTAACCCACAAATTAATGACTTACACAATTGATAGTGGCATTCTCTGTGGCGGAGTGGTTAGAGTGTCTGACTTTTTTCTAGGTCAGACTCCTAATCTAAGGGTCGGCGGTTCGATTCCCCATGCACCCAGCATGCCAATTTGGATTTCCACCTCTGTGTATAACTTACAGCATCATCAAAGGCCGGTTGCTCTCATACCATGTCTAGGTGGTGTGGGAGGTTAAAAATCCCTTGGGTCGGTAAAAGTGTAGGCTTGGGATTTCTATCGACCAGCAGTTGAGTGGCGAAGACCGGTCCTCTGTGACTGGGATTTCCCCTGCTTGGGACAACTAATGTACCAAAAAAAAAAAAAAAAAGAGAGGCAAATAAGTGTTCACACTTCCTGTCTACCATTCGCTATATATTCGCTATAAAGCCTCTCTAAATCGACCGATCTTTTGACCGACTTTAAGTGGTTTATTTAGGGAGGAGGTCGGTTTAAGGAGTTAGAATATGGTTATAATGCTATCATGGGGACCCAAATAAAGCGATCCATATAGGGGAGTGGTCAATCTGTGGAGGTGGTCGGTTACAGACGTTTTACTGTATTTCGAAAATATATGACAATATCAGGTCACAATAGCTTCTTTGTTTGTTTGTTGGGGTGAATATGTTTATTCTGCTTAAAAAGTCTTTTGTCAGTGCCGAAGCACTGTTCTTCCATCCATTTCTCTATTCAGGATTATTTACACAAAAAGGTATATAATAATAGAGTAAGGTATACAATAACTGTTGAATACACACATTGGAGATTACAGCACAATGGGATTATTTAACCCACAAATTAATGACTTACACAATTGATACTTGTTGCTACTTAGCCTGTCACTCGGCATTAATAGGACAGGACAAGGACTGGTTGACAAAGTATCAGGATAATATGCCTTAATGAGAAAGCGGGTCATGGTGGCAGTGGCTTGATTTCCCAGTCGCCATGAGTGTGCACTGTTACCAAGACAGGTACCCATCCTGATATGATCTTAGATGTTGCCAGGTCATAAAACCCCAAACAAACATGAGTAGTTATGTCAGATTCCGTTAGGGGCGCCTCGGTCACCATGTCATTGGTCAAATGTTCCTGCATTTTCATGATTCCTGCCTTGATTAAAGTACTTTTGCATTGGAATATTTTCATAAATGTTATTGGAAAGAAGGTGACCTTGTGTCACTGAAAATACACATCAAAATACCAAAATCAAAATACTTAGAGCATACAAAGCTGTAACAATGTGGCATGGGTCACAGTTTATTATAATGGTGAATCCAGACTAAATTTAACAATTAAGCCGACATTAGAAATAACATAACGTTCTCCCCTATTAAGATATTTTCCAAATTACAACAGATTTGAGTTTGTCTCAGCAAGATGTGTTGAAAGAGCTTAAATTCATACTGTTTGTTGTGTTTTGAAATGTTAGCTGATCTACCTGCCATGAGTCGGTTCATAGCAATAGAGTGAACTTTGCATCCCGGTGTTGCAGTTTCCGCGGTACGCCAGTTTGTGGGGGACACATACATTCAAATGCATATCTCTCAAATTACACCGCCTAGAAACAAACCGATTGGCACACATACAGAAAACATATTCAACAAACAGATTATATTAAATTTATAAGGTTACGTTTCTTGATTTCGATTAATTTTGAATAAAACTAATGTTTTGCACTGCCCGTACCGTCAAACTCAAGGCATTGTCAATGGTAGTGACCAATCTTCATACAGAAAATACAGAAAAAGTGAAATATCTCTAAAACCACACCACCTAGAAACAAATCGCTTGGTACACATATTTTTTTTTTGTTCAAGTGTTTTTATTCCTCTGAATAACATGTTGTCAGTGCTAATGCACTGGTCTTCCAGCCCTAATCACAATTGCCTATACACAGTAAACAAATCTACAACAATATACAAATAGACAATTACAGGAAAATAAGCAAAACATCGTTACATGAGTGATAGAAAACATCTTTACCAAAAACATTATATTAAAATTATACGGTTACTGACGATGCTGTTCGATTTTGACGCATGCGCAGAAGCGATGTGTCCCTCGCAAACTGGCATACCGCGGAAACTGCAACACCGGTGTGGCAGTTTCAGCCGTGCGCCAGTTTCAGCCGTGCGCGTACCGTCAAACTCAAGGCATTGTCAATGGTCGTGAGTCACTAACCTTATAAATCTAATATAATGTTGTTGGTAAAGATGTTTTCTATATGTGTACCAAGCGATTTGTTTCTAGGTGGTGTGGTTTTAGCGATATTTCACTTTTCCTGGATTTTCTGTATGAAGATTGCTCACCACCATTGACAATGCCTTGAGTTTGACGGTACGTTCAGTGCAAAACATTAGTTTTATTCAAAATTAATAAAAAAAACAAGAACCCTAACCATATAGATTTAATAACATGTTTTTGGTAAAGATGTTTTCTATATGCGTACCAAGCGATGTGTTAATAGGTGGTGTGGTCTTAGAGATATTTCACTTTTTCTGTATTTTCTATATGAAGATTGCTCGACCATTGACAATGCCTTGAGTTTGAGTATGCGCACGGCTGAAACTGGCACACGGCTGAAACCGCCACACCGGTGTTGCAGTTTCCGCGGTACGGCCCATGGCTGCTGTCAACTTGTCAACAAATGTCTCCCGCCGTCACTCTCACCTGTTGTCACGTGGCGGTCACTGTCGACGATTAACTGATTAATGCCTCTCCTCCTGTGAGTGGCGGGTCGTTAAGCTTGGCTCACTGTGGGCGGAGGAGACGGCGCCGCCCCCCAGCAGTGGTCGGTCAGTGACTGGGGTTTTCCGCCCTAGCAATATCTGGGATCATAGCACTAATAACTGGACTTGTGACAGTGCGCATGTTGTGGCGTCTCACGTGTCGGGACCGTGTTATGACTAGCTACTCCCGCAGCCCTGATGCTGTTGGTTTGTTGGTTGGTTTTGGGGGTTTTACATCCTGGCAACATCTAAGGTCATATCACGATGGGTACACGTTCATGGTGATGTTATAGTGCTGCCCCTCCCCCCCCCCACTGGGCGATCAGGCCACCAGCACCATGACCTGATATCGCACTCAGTCATATTATCCTGACACTGAGCCAACCAATCCTTGCCCTATCCTAAGAATCATGGGCATAAAATCCAACACTATGGACTGGATAAACTGCTACCTGAACAACAGGCAACAGAAAACAAAACTAAACAATACACTGTCAGACAACCAACCTGTCACATTTGGTGTACCCCAAGAGTCAGTGTTAGGGCCACTGCTCTTTATAATCTACATAAACAATCTTGAAAAATGGTTGCAAACTGAATGCCTCCAACTATATGCAGATGACACAGTCAGATATGCAAATGGCACCACAGAAGAGGAGGTAATAACTAAACTAAACAAGCTCCTACTAAAACTGGACGAGTAATGTGAGTCCAACAAAATAACCATCAACACAAGCAAGTCAAAAATAGTTCTCTTCTCGCATAAACAAATGCAGGAAGAAGACTACACTGTAAGCTAGGAAACTAAACATTAGAAAATATTGACCATGACAAATACCCAGGCCTTGAGTTGGACAGCCAACTAAACTACAAGGTATGTATAAACAAAATTGTCCAAAAGGTAAACCACAAACTGTGGCTATTTGCAAAGCTAAGAGACTACATGACACAAGAAATGTCAATAAAAATCTTCAAAGGCATGGTGCTGCCCTATTTTGACTATGGAGATGTAAACTACATGGGTGTGAAAAAAGAACTTCTAAAAAAACTGCACACACTACAGAACAGAGCCCTGAAAATCAGCCTCAGAGTAGACAAGCTGCACCCCACCTATGACATACACAAAAGAACCAAAGTAGAATTACTAGAAAATAGGAGAATAATTCATTTGAAAACATTAGCATATAGTTATAGTCAAAACAATAAACTCCTAACAAAACCACAAAGGGCTACTAAAGCAATAATGTGCCGGTACTAAGGCAGACAAGAAGCCAAATAAAAGCTCATGAGAGAAGCACGCTGGAAATGGCTGCAAAGGTGTGGAATGCCCAAACGTTAAAGGAACAACAAATTCCTGACCTAAAAACATACAAAAAATATGTGTGTAAAATAAGGCTAGGAAACCCCCACTAAGCTGCACCGCAAAGGGGCATGTGATATGTCATGGGCCACCAGCGGGACACCCAATGGAAGGTAACCATGCCAAAAGTATCCAGATAGCATACCACACAGCTACGTACAAGCCTATGATATGTAAATAGGAGTAGGCTAGTCTAGTATTAAGAGTAGAACAAATAAAAACACATATATGCCGAGAAAATCCAAAAAGATTAACATAGGCTACTAACCAGACCAACCAACTATCTGCCACTGAAATGCAGGCAATCAAATACCTTATCAGCAGCTACTGTGTGATAAGATAACACCAACACTACAGCTTGCCAGCATTGAAAACAAGCCTGGGCTTATATGCTATGGACAGTCTAAATACAGCCTCAATAAAAATATTTAAAAATGGATGCTGAGCACCTGACTAGGAAGGGACAAGTATTAATGTTTATGTCATTGGTTTGACTCCACCAGGGCCCATATGTATGAAGCGGTGTTAGCACCCTAACCGAGTTTTGGCGAGCACCACATGGCTAACGGTGGAAAATTTGCATGCAAGAAGCGGTGCCAGCGCTAGCCGCTGACCGTAGCCTAGGCTAAGCTACCCTGCTTTCATATCAGGGTTAACGGCGGTGTTAGGTACCGATTAGGCCCAAATCTAATTATCATATTTAACAGAATTACATACTCTAAAAGTGAAATTTCATCAAATTAACCGCAAAATCGAACCGATATTAACACCGCCGCTATATTCGGCGGTGATATTAATACTGTCAAATCGACGAATGTAAACAAAACACATCGCCGCTACCGCTGCTGCTGCCGCCGCCGCATCGGCGGCGATATATTAGAGCCAAATCTATTCAATGGCATCATATTTATAACAGAATTACATACTCAATAAGTGAAATTTGGTCAAACTAAACCCAAAATCTAAGCGATATTAATGCCGCCGCCGCCGAAACAGCGGCAATATTGTAAATAGCGGTGCTCGCCGGGAACAGGCTCAGAGCGATTTCCCAAATCTATAAATAACTACACAGTTTGCCATCCGCACCGGTTTGGGCATTGGTGCATACGGCTTGACCTAATTCACCAAGCCGGTGCTAGCCAGTGATAGCTACCCCAGAGCTAGCGTGTAGCACCGGCTACTTGTAGCACTAGCCCATGCATGCGGGCCCTGGGTTCAAACTTGTGGGTTCGAATCCCACGATTTACCAAAATGGGAGACGGACACTCAACTCATTCAGCCATCTCATCTGGTCGACTCATAGCAGGACGGATGCCACTATTAACTGGACTTGTGACAGACAGTGCGCAAGCCTCCCTCCCATGCGGGAGATCGGGAGTTCAATTCCCAGTGGAATCAAACCAATGTTAAGATTGTTAGAAATGCGTCGGGCTAGGAGCAATTCAACTTTTGTAAGCACGCAATCTGTGCAGCAGAGTTACAGACTATGCCTGTATGATATAATACATTTGTAAATGAGAATACAGTGTTCATTGTTTGACTGAAAACATTGTGATGTGTACATGAACGACATGTCATCCTTTTATTAGTCTAGCGCGGTCCAATATATATTTTTTAATACTGAAGAAAAAAGTATAAATAAAAGCCACCCACCCGATCCTAATTTGTGTGATCCAAATGATGAGAACCAATTTATTTTTGTATTTGGCCTTAATTGATATCGCCATGTATGTATGAATTATCGAGTAGAACACTGTATCATTGGCAGCCCGATCGCAAATATCTTTTTCTAACAGGTGTTTGTTTTCTTAAAGAACAATCTGTATGTTATTATACACATTGCCTCCAGGGCTCATGATTTTGTTTTACGTATTGTTTTGTTTATAACGGGCAGTGGGAAGACAACCATTAATGCTTACACTGTTCCTACAATTTCTGGGCTCAATGGGTTAGTTTATATTTGTAGAATATGTGGGTTCGAACCCTGGTGTTCTCTGTGGCGGAGTGGTTAGAGTGCCTGACTTTTTTCTAGGTCAGACTCCTAATCTGAAGGTTGGCGGTTCGATTCCCCGTGCCCCCAGCTCTGCCAATTTGGATTTCCACCTCTGTGTATAACTTACAGCATCATCAAAGGCTGGTTGCTCTCATACCATGTCTATAGCCGTGTTTACATGGGCAAGTTAAAACGCTTCATATAAAACCACTTGCCTAGATCGATTTACATTTGCCGTGTAAACGCGACACTGTGGCGTTTTAGGGCTGAATCGATTCATATAAATCGGTAGATGTAAACCACCTTGCGAGGTAGTATAGATGAAGCGATCTAACTTAAGCGCGTCGACACGCATGCGCAGTCGAGACCTTAGTTTGTTGACTTTCCGGTCGATCAAAAGCGCATATTATAGAATTTAGTCTATGAAACCGCTAGCTGTGCACAGATATTTTTTTCATCATTTATTTTTAGGGTTTCACTGCCCAGCAGAAGTTTTGACCATTCCAAACCAATACGATTCAGTCCATACAGATCTAGGTCGAACCCACTCTCTACTGGCGACGTCAACTAACCGAAACTGGCGCTGGTTCGTATGGACTTGCTCATGCGCAAATATCGATTTCCGCCTTCAAACTCGGTCCGTGTAAACATGCCACTACATCGCTTCATAAAAATTGATTTGCCTAATTCGCTTCACAATTGCCCGTGTAAACACGGCTTATGTGGTGTGGGAGGTTAAAAATCCCTTGGGTCGGTAAAAGTGTAGGCTCTGGCTTTCTATCGACCAGCAGTGGAGTGGGGAAGACCAGTCGTCTGTGACTAGTATTTCCCCTGCTTTACCAACAAAAATTAAAAAATGAGAGACAAATAAGTGTTCACACTTCCTGTCTGCCATTCGCTATATATCGCTATATATTGCCTCCAGGGCTCATGATTTTGTTTTACGTATTGTTTTGTTTATAACGGGCAGTGGGAAGACAACCATTAACGTTTACACTGTTCCTACAATTTCTGGGCTCAACGGGTTAGTACATATTTGTAGAATATGTATAGAAATTTTCAATAAAAAATATCTAATGTCCTGACTGTGCTTTTTTCAGATACTGCAAGGGCGTGGACTTCGACATGGTACTGTCGATGTGCTACTACCACCGCGTCATCCTCGACAGCGCGACGACGGATGCGGAGAACGTCATGCACATCCGCAAGATGTCGTGTCAACGTGAGTCCGCGTGTTACTCACTGCTCACTTCTTTGATATATTTTGTCATAATACCACTTTCTACCACTTTGCAACCACAACAAAAAAAATGTACCAGACGGGATGGCCGAATGAGTTAGAGCGTCCGTCTCCCGTGTTGGTAGATCGTGGGGTCGTGGATTCGAACCCTATTCGAGTCAAACCAATGACTTAAAAATTGATACTTGTTGCTTACTAGCCTGGCGCTCGGCATTATTAGGATAGGGCAAGGACTGGTTGGCTCAGTGTCAGGATAATGTGACTGAGTGGGATATCAGGTCATGGTGCTGGCAGCCTGGTCTTCCAGTGGGGCAGCACTATAAAGTCGCCATGAGTACGCACTGTCACAAGTTGGTGCCCGTCCTGATATGACCTTAGATGTTGCTAGGACGTAAAATAACAACAAACAAACAACAAAATGTTGGTTGCAAAGCTGTTGCAAGTGGTCACAAATTGGTTGCAGGCAGTCGCAAAATGGTCGTACAGTGGTCCGCAGTTGTCGCTGACCTCCTTCCTACAATTTAGGTCGCAAAATGGTTGCAGCTATTGCACTAAAAACCTCCTTGCGACCAAAATAGTCAGCGACCATTTTCATAGGTTGCCTCAGACAGGCAGCGGATGCGGTGGCCGAATCTGTAGAGCGTAGGCCTCCCATGCGGAACGTCGTGAGTTCAATTCCCGGTCGAGTCAAACCAATGACACCCCCACCCACCCACCCTACCAATGGTTTTTTTTGGGGGGGGGGGGTAATTTTTGTTATTCATCTGAACACATATTTTGTCAGCGCTGAGGCACTGGTCTTCCAGCATCGATGTTGAAACGACGCCATCTTGTTTTTTTTCCAGCCCCCCTGAAGTGTTGGTCGCAGATCAGCTACAACAGCTCCAACGTCGACCCCAGCACTCCACAGATCCCGTGTCAGGGCGTCTGCTTCGTACGCGAGAAGATCTTCAACACCTACAGCGGTGAGTGTGCGCAATGTCTTCTGCTCTGCCGGAAGTGCCGTCCTCAGACGCTGGTGGCTCGCACCATCACTTCCGGTTTCATTGAAAGAAGAGCCCGTAATGCCCGTTAACTGGATTTCGATCAATGACTTCTAAAATTGATACTTGTCGCTTCCTAGCTCAGCGCTTGGCATTAATAGGATAGGGCAAGGAAGCTGGGATTCCCGGCACCGATAGGCTGCCATCTCCTCCCTCCCTGAAACCCAAACCCCCTATGCCTATTATAAATGTTATACATATACATATATATACCTATACATACATAAATATACATACATATACATACATATACAAACATATACATACATATACATACATATACATATATCTACATACATATACATACATATACATGCATATACATACACATACATATACATACATATACATACATATACATACACATACATTCACATACATACATATAGATACATACATATACATACATATACATACATATACATACATACATATACATATACATACATATACATATGAAGAGTTCAGGCTCAAAACCACGTAAATGCCAATCCAAAAATGTAGTTTAAATGAAAGATTTTATCTGAAAATAATGTTTAATTCTGACAGTGAGTGGAGTGGAGCGGATCGCATTGGCATTCTCCAAGCACAATCCGTCTTTAGTGTGGATGCCTATATCAGAGAGCGTGTATATATATGAGAGGGACAACTCCCGCAAAAATCGGTAACACAGGCTACAGTGGCGCCTCTCGCAGTTATTGTTGAACAAACCTTGAGTTTGCTGGTATGCGCAGTGCAAAACGTTAGTTATATTCAATATTAATAGAAATCCAGAAGCCTAACCTTATAAATTTAATATAATCTTTTTGGTAAACATGTTTTCTATATGTGTACCAAGCGATTTGTTTCTAGGTGGTGTGGTTTTAGAGATATTTCACTTTTTCTGTATGAAGATTGCACACGACCATAGACAATGCATGGAGGCAAACTCAATGCATTGTCAACGGCAGCGAGCAATCTTCATACAGAAAAAGTGACATATCTCTACAACCACACAACCTAGAAACAAATCACATGGTACACATATAGAAAACATCTTTACCAAAAGGATTCTACTAAATTGATATGGTTAGCGTTCTCGATTTCTCTTAATTTTGAATAAAACTAACGTTTGCACTGCGCGTACTGGCAAACTCAAGGCATTGCCAATGGTCGTGAGCAATCTTCATACAGAAAAAGTTAAATATCTCTAAAACCACAACACCTAGAAACAAACTGATTGGAATACACATAGAAAACATATTTACCAACAAGATTACATTAAATTGATATGGTTACGGTTCTGGATTTCTATTAATTTTGAATAAAACTGACGTTTTGCCGGTACATGTACAGCTGTGTCATAAACTGTTCAACAACCACCACTTGGAGCACCACAGTCGACAGCTGTTACACAGGCTAGTATGAAAGTTGCCCCTCTCATCTATACACACTCTCTGCCTATATATAACACAAAAGACCCTGATATTCATAATATTGCAATATCAGGTGAATAATAACTTACCAGCGTTCCTAAATGTAAGGATGAATGTGCCAGATCCTTCACAATAGTATTCCATTTGCAAGTAGCAAGTTGACTGTTGTGTAGTGTGTGCCTTCAGAAATATGTGTGTGTAGTGCACTGTGGCACAGACCCTTATAAACCAAATCCAATTCACTCTCACACCTATTCAAAGGGGATACGCTCTGACACATTCACACTCAGTGAGCTCAGCTGTCCGTCGAGGTGCAGCCCAGAGAACCATTGGCAACCTGAGGTGTAAAATCTTTCTTTGGAATTTTTGGTTGAAATCTTATTGTGAAAGTATCAGAGTTTAGGCCCCCTGCAATAAGTCTGATAGTGACAGACTACATTTGGGTTAACTTACCAGTCACAAATGGAGGACTCTACAATATGTGATGCAGTTATCTTTAAATACAGTATGTATTGGTATATATATATATATATGTATATATATATATATATATATATATATAAAACTTATCCTAGCTGAGGTGGAGAAGAACACATATATATCACTATCATTAGTATCAAATGGAGGGGGGGTCCCACCCCAGTGTGCGGGGCACGGGCATGAGTGGGGAGGGAGTCCCATGAGAGTTTTTGGTGAGTCCCGTGAGAGTTTTTAATGAGTCCTTTGAGAGTTTTTGGTGAGTCTGGTTGGCAGGTGAGCGAGTGGTGGCTGCTGTCACGCCCCCCCCCCCGATGTATATATGTATATAGAGTATAACCCAGTTAAACCAAACTTGAAGGAACCCTAGAAATGTATTTGGATTAACCGATCATTGGTTTAACCAAGCTTTGGCTTTGACTTTGACTTTGAGTAAGCGTGTATTGCACATGCAATATACAATGCATATGGGCACTTTGATCATTGTTTTTTTATGTATATACAGTATAACCCCGTTAAACTAAGCTCGGTTAAACCAAACGATCGGTTAATCCTACCTTTTCTTTGCGGACCAGCAAAATACTATCATTTATCATATAAAAAAGTTGGTGGGGTCTCAGATGACCTTATAACCACATGAAAGTTTGGTTTAACCATACCGGAGTGGCCTGGGGTCTGACAATTTTGTTTGGATTAACCAATATTTGGATTAACCGACTTTGGTTTAACTAACTTTTTATATAATAAATGCTAGTATTTTGCCGGGCCACAGAAAAGAGTTTGGATTAACCGATCGTTTGGTTTAACCATACATGTCCGGTACCCATCCGGCACCCATCCGTTGGTGTCCGGTTTGTCCGTTTTGTCCGGTACATGTCCGGTACCCATCCATTACGTGTCCGGTTCTCGTCCGGTTCTCGTCCGGTACATGTACGGTACTTATTCGGTACTTATCCAGTTGTCCGGCGGCAATTAACCCAATTTTACTCTCCATTTCGATACATATCGATAGATTTCTTCACCGGACAACACTGGACTAGAAAATTCTTTGTCCGGTGGTCTCCGGTACGCAGTCCGGTACGGTGTGACACTGGGGGCATTCGACTGGGCCCTTTCTAAATTCTATCCACAACTTTACAGATGGAACGGATGGAGCCACAACACACATCCGAATCATCGGTATATGAACCCACTTCCGGTCCCAGTCGAATAGGAATTTGTTCGGAAATATTTTGATATTCGGATAGAGAGGCCCAGTCGAATGCCCCCAATGACTTTACTCTATTGTTTGGGATTGATGGCTATACCAACACAGTACTATCATGGGCAGTTCTGGCCTGTAGCCATTTGTTGTAACTAATCCATTATTTCCTAATATTCACTGCCAATTTACTCAAATCTGGTCCCAACTAATTGTCCTGGAAATATTCAGGAAATTAGATATAATTTTTTGCTTTCTAGTGATGTATTCCAATATGAAAACATCCCAAAACTCAGTGTGTTGCAGCCAAAACTGTTAAACTCCACATTAATCTTGTATAGAATCCCACTTTGGCAATTAACTCGGTGGTCAGATGACTACCATAGCTAAAACGAGGTAAGCTCTCCAACCTGGTCACACGAGCTATGGTTACTTATTTATATAGAGCTTATTTTAGAATGGTTACGTGCGGAGAGCGGTGATCAAAATGCCATTAATGTCGGACTGTTTGTTAGTTGCTTCCTTCAGTTTACATTATTTTGATGTTCTCGTTGCATGGTTCCCAGACCACAAAAATAATAATCAATCAATCAATAGTTCCGTCCTCTAGTCGAGCGTTGGATGCAATGGTTCTCCACTTGTCCCGATGGTGTGCTGTCCTGATAGACTGTGAATAATTCAAGCCTGTCCGCTGTGAAATATTTGTAAATACAGAACTAAAAATTGCTATGAAACAAATGGTGGGAAATGGGGCGAAATGTGGGGAAAGGGGAACAATTGAAAAAAAGAAGAAAATAATGGTGAAAAAGAAAGAAAAAAGCCATATGAAAAACATGTAGCAGACTCCGGCCCGTTTCTCTTGTGCACGCTCCTGATATGACCTTAGATGTTGCCAGGACGTAAAACTCAAGCAATCAACCAACCTCCTGTGCACGAACTCTGTGGGTTTGGTGGATATGCAGCCTTTTCTTTTCTTGATGGTTTATATTGCCTCTCATACAAGTCTGAATAGTCTTGTCTTCACCATCAGACAGTTTGTCGATAGAAAACCCCAAGGTTGCACTTTCACCGACCCAATGGATTTTTAACCTCCCACACCACATAGACATCGTATGAGAGCAACTGGTCTTTCATTACGCTGTAAGTTATACACAGTAGTGGAAATCCAAATTGGCAGAGGTGATTGCATGGGGAATCGAACCACCAACCTTCAGATTAAGAGTCCGACCTAGAGAAAGTCAGACTTCGCCACAGAGGACACCACTTTTCTTTGTTGTTGTTTTACATCCTAGCAACATCTAAGGTTATATCAGGGCGAGTACTGACTTGTGACAGTGCGTACTCATGGCGACTTAATAGTGCTGGCCCACCAGGAGACCAAGCTTCCGGCACCATGACCTAATATCATGGTTAGTCTGGTTGGCAGACAAAATAACCATCAACACAAGCAAGTCAAAAACAGTCCTCTTCTCGCATAAACAAATGCCAGAAAGAAAACTACACTGTAAGCTAGGAAGCCAAACACTAGAAAATGTAGACCATTACAAATACCTAGGCCTTGAGTTGGACAGCCAACTAAACTACAACCTATGTATAAACAAAATTGTCCAAAAGGTAAACCACAAACTGTGGCTATTTGCAAAGCTAAGAGACTACATGACACAAGAAATGTCAATAAAAATCTTCAAGGGCATGGTGCTACCCTATTTTGACTATGGAGATGTAAACTACATGGGTGCAAAGAAAGAACTTCTAAAAAAACTGCAAACACTACAGAACAGAGCCCTGAAAATCTGCCTCAGAGTAGACAAGCTGCACCCCACCTATGACATACACAAAAGAACCAAAGTAAAATTGCTAGAAAATAGGAGAATAATTCATCTGAAAACATTAGCATACAGCTATAGTCAAGACAATAAACTCCTAACAAAACCACAAAGGGCACTAGAGCAAATAATGCGCCACTACTAAAGCAGACCAGAAGCCAAATAAAAGCTCACGAGAGAAGCACGCTAGAAATGGCTGCCAAGGTGTGGAATGCCCAAACAGTAAAGGAACGACAAATTCCTGACCTAAAAACATACAAAAAATATCTGTGCAAAATAAGGCTAGGAACCCCCAACTAAGCTGCACCGCAAAGGGGCAGGTGATATGTCACGGCCCACCAGCGAGACGCCCAATGGAAGGTAACCATACCAAAAGCACCCAGATAACACACCTCACAGCTACGTACAAGCCTATGATATGTAAATAGGAGTAGGCTAGTCTAGAAATAAGAGTAGAAAAAATAAAGCACATATATGCCAAGAAAATCCAAAAAAATTAACATAGACTACTATAGTACTAACCAGACCAACCAACTATCTATCTGCTACTGAAATACAGGCAATCAAATACCTTATCAGCAGCTACTGTGTGATAAGACAACACCAACACTACAGCTGGCCAGCATTGAAAACAAGCCTGAATACCCAGGCTTATATGCTATGGACAGTATAAATACAGCCTCAATAAAAAAAAAAAATAAAAAAAATATCCCACACAGTCACATTATCCCGATACTGAGCTAACCAGTCCTTGCCTTATCCTATGCCAATCGCCAGACTAGGTAGCGAAAAGTGTCGATTTTGTGAGTCATTGGTTTGACTCGGCTGGGATTCGAACTCATGACCTTCCGCACGGGAAGCCTGCGCTCTACCGACTAGGTTAAGGCGTCCGGTGCCCGCAGCGAAATGGGTTGGAATGTTGGGTGTGTTATGTACCTGGCTTGCTCCCATGATGCATCTGTCATGAACACACAATTCTGACCGGAGTGTCTCTCTCTGTCTGTGTGTAGCTGGTATTTTGACACTGCCTCTCCATATATATATATATATATATATATATATATATATATGAGTCAGCCTCACAAAAATGGGCCAATCGGTGGTCAATTGAAGATGTCGGCATCGCAATTCTTAAAAGTGTAGTGCATTTCTTTGTTTCATATTAAATTATCCTAGAAACAAAAGTCTCGTGCATTTTTTTGTTTTATATTAAATTATCTTAGAAACAAATAAGCTTTTTGTATTTTCTCGACCTTTACATTCAGGATAAATTTAAGGACTTTCTAACACCTCTGTCAATGCTAAATTATAATTATACCCATCGACGCCGACATCCATGCTCGACTCTGACAACTTTCCCCAATTGGCCTCTTTCCGTGATCCTGACCCATATATATATATATATATATATATATATATATATATATATATGGAGAATTCAGGTGCAAAGTCCTGTAAACGCCAATCCAAAAATTGTCTGACAATTTACCAAATTTACCTGAAGGTAATTTTAATTCTCATTAATTCCACGTTGGTTGTGAAGAAATGGTTATGGAGCTATGAACATAAAAAATAGGAGTGTAAACAAATTACCTTTTGAAGGTTTGACTCCAATGTTTATCTCAATATTCAGATTGGCGTTCATATACATATATATACATAAATATATATATAAATATATATATATATATAGAGAGTATAATGTATTATACGTATATAAAAGGGGCGGAGCTCTCTCATAATATTATCACGATTAATCCTCTGTTATTTCGACTAATATTATTCTCCAATCGCTGACTTGCCCGCGTTTGCCCCGGTCCTTGCCTACCCCAGCGCCACCACCTGTGGGTTCCTGGCACTACTTGCCCGGGCAGTCAGTCTCTCTCCTGCTTCTGAAAAGACAACAACTACACTCAAGCTCTCTCAAACAGTCTACTGGCTACCTGTTTGCTACCTTGAGACTATTTTGTCTTGTTTGTCGTCCGCGATCCGGACGACCGTGCCTGTGAGTCGATTATCTGTTCGATTGGATAGCATATGGATCGATCTCCACAGCAAGAATTCACATGGATGACGGTATCGTGCCTTAAATTAGATCCGTTTGTCACTTATTACGACCGTCGAACAGCCCATAAGTGTGTCGACGGTATTCGTAGACGGGGGAGTGGGACATAATTTGAGATCAAGCATTCGACTGTCTCCTACCGAGTAGGGGGGGGGTCGATATAGAGACAGTTATCTCGTTAACCTCCTGCATTTTTCAAGGGTCCACATATAATCGACACAGAATCTGTAAACTCATAATAATATCGCTGGAGCTATCAGCTCAGATATTGCAGCCAGTGTGTCGATAATATCGACCAGGAGGTAAATAAGTTCCTAATCGTATGTAAAGTGAGCGTAATCGACCCAGGACTTTGCACCCCGGTTTAAAAATAACGGCTCCAAGGTCGCCGGGTGCGGGTAAGCGGAACGCTTAATCCGCTTAGCTCTTAATCCGCTTAACTCTGGTCCGCTTTCATGCCAGGCTGCCGCTATTGTTCTGAGTGCGGGTCAAACCACGACACTCAAGACCGATGTCCTTTTGCTAAAACAATCGACACACCTGTAACGAGGTCAGGTATGGCTACGCGCAGCAGCACAGCGCCATCTAAGAATGCGAGATCGGGAGGTGACGTCTACGACTTTGATTCGACCGCTTCCAACTTCGCCGAGTTGTCGCTGGAGGAGCGTGAGTCGACTGCACGCGCGGCTATCGACAAACTCAAGGCAGAGATGCGGGTTACGGCTCTGGAGGACGAACTGGACGATCTCAGAACAGAACGAGACAGACGACGAAACAGACGCCGGACGACCGTGAGGGACGACCAACACGACTTTCAAGCTGGAACGAACCGGGACGACGCGGACGACCGACTACATCCACAGGAGGATCGACGGACGACGGACGCAGCGCCTAAACCGCCGAGTTGGACGCGAGGCACCGACCACGTCGACTCGAACCACGGTCGATCGCATCAAAACTCACGGGGGTCGAGTAGGAGAAGAAGGCGTGATTCTAGGTCGAGTAGTGACGGGAGTTCTTCACGAAGGCGGCGCAGTAAGTGGTCATTGAGAAAGTATGGGATGGGCAAGGAAGTCAGGAAGATGAACCCCCATGAACTTGTTAAGGCTTGATGCGACTGGTGCCTGGACATTACGTCACTCACAATATCGGACTACAGATCGTTCATCCAACACATTGGCTTCATCTCAACTCGGGCGCGTGAAGACCACTACAGGGACGTTGCCCATGTTGACCACGTGCTTGCCATTCGCAAGCTCGGGGAGAGCATCGGGTTCAAGGCATTCTCTAAAGCACACCAGGATGAAAGTATAGAACACTACGGCCCCCACAATATGAAGATTAAGACGCAGGGCGCTAACACATATAGCGCTCGGAGAAGATCACCGGGCAACAACACTAAGAAGGCTTGTTACGCCTAGAATGGCGATTCGGGCTGCCTTAAAGCTGACGATGAGTGCCGCTTCGCTCACGCTTGCTCAAGATGTGGCTCTAAGTCGCACAAACGGGCTAAGTGCAAAAATTGACGTGCTCGAACATTCAACATGTCTAGGCACAATGTTGAATTCTCATATAGCGGCGATCATCCTAACGATAACATTGAATCTAGGACTGTCACTCCTAACCGGACTGAACATCCCAACTCCTCTGATAATGATTGCATGCCATGTCTTGATCTTTCAGCTGGGGTCGAGATCGGGGATGGTGCGGGGGGGGGTTGAGGTCAGTCTTATTCATGATAAGGCTAAGGTCTTGCTGTGGGAGCAGCCTGAGGGCGCCAGCAAGGCTGATCGTCTATTTGTAGAGCATACTGCATCGGGCGGCCTGCTGGTATACGTTAGAGAAACCGAGGGGGCGCCACCCAAGAGTTTTCAGGTAGATCGCAGCTGTGTTGACGGGAGCTGCACATGTAGCCACTTGATCGCGGGTAAACCGAGCCAATTAAAACCTTGCAGGTGGTTCGCTGAAATATGTCTTCGGGGCGATTGGGACCCAGATTGGGTATATCTGATGATAGGGGTCACTTTTGGGTTTAGGGTGATTAACCAAGGTGTTCAGGTCTCCTATATTCCAGACAAGCCCAGGAGGAAGGCTAAGTGGGAGCGTGATATAATTAATAAGAAATTCTTCGAGGAGGAACGTGACGGCTTAATTTCTAGGGTAGATGCCCCCCCTCTCTGCACGCACGAGGCCTTCGTCGTCCCTAAGGACGATGGCGGAGGTCGTGTTGCTATCGACTGCAGTATGCCTTCGAACGAATCCGTGAACAACTTCACTGATGAAGTCCGGACCAAATTTTCCTATAAAGGCCTCGATGATGTAACGGAGATGCTCGAGAGGGGTGACTATATGGGGACGATAGACATAAAGGACGCCTATCGTGCAGTCCCTATCCACCCTGATGACTGCCAGCGTCAAGGCCTTCGCCATGGCGATGATAACCTCGATCACTTTCTTGATAATCGTTTGAGTATGGGCCTTTCATCGAGTCCCTTTATATTTTCCAAGATATCGGACTTCATCGTGAGATGCGGTGTTCGCGAAGGCTTGGCCAGAGTCGTAAACTATCTTGATGACTTCTGTCTGGTCGGTGGGACACGTTCGGAGGTCCAGGGCGCCCAGAGAACCCTCATCCATATCTTGAGAAGACTGGGGTTTTTTGTTAACTTCAAGAAGGTCAGCAGTGTCGAGACCAAGGTTAGGTTCCTTGGCATATTCGTAGACTCTGTACGCCTCGAACTTAGCCTTCCTCCCGATAAATTAGAGAGAACATTGGAGATCCTCCGCAAACTACGCGGGCACAGGAAGGCCAGTAGAAGGGAGCTGGAGCAGGTGGGGGGGTTGCTCGCTCACTGTGCCAAGGTCGTCCGGGGCGGGCGGACCTTCTCTAGGCGGTTCTATGATCTCATGTCTAAACTTAAGCAGCCTTTCCATAGAATTAGGCTAGGCACCGGAGTTAGGGAAGACCTCGACTGGTGGCTGAATTTTGCAAGTAGCTTTAACGGGAAAGCCAAGATTCTTAGGAAGTTTGCCCCAGTCATATCCTGTTACAGTGATTCTTCCAAGTGGGGCTTCGGTGCCCTGCATGGCAGCGACTGGACTGTCAGCGCATACACAGACTCAGCTGAAGACATCCTTGACAGTTACGTCGGTCATCACCACTTCCGTCCTCCGGAGGATGTCTGGACCGCCCACATCAACGTGCAGGAGATGTGGGCGGTCTACGCATCCTGCGTCCGTTGGAGTGCGGGCTGGGGCGATACCGCTGTTATCTTCGTCACCGATAGCTCTGTCGTGCAGGCAGCCCTTAATACTGGCAGGTCTAGGAGTGCCGAAATCATGCACTTCTTGCGCAGAATATTCTGGTTCTCGGTTGAATACAATTTTACCTTTACTTCTGTTTATATATTTAGTGCTGTTAACGTAGTATGTGATGCCTTAAGTAGACTGTGTGACAAGGATAGTGCCGCTAGAATCAGGAGTGTCGATGGTGCCAGAATGCTCTGTTGCAGCGACACCTTTGACCGATCGCTCGTGTCTTTCAGTGAGGGCAGCCCTGAGAGCCGAGCAGCAGCAGTACCAGCATCAGGCATACGCTCAGAACTCAACAATAGCGAGGGCCACGCAGATCAAGAAATATTTAAGATATGCTGAGCTTTTCCATTCTTCAAGGTCTCCCATACCATGCTCCGAGGAGCAGGTGGCCCTATATGCCGCCTGGTTGGCGAGGGACCTCAAGTATGTATCTGTCATCAACTACCTCAGTGGCCTAATTTTTTTCCTTAAGCAAAACGGCGAAAGGCCGATAGACTATACAAACTTTGTTCTTTCTTCTACGCTCAAGGGTATTCGGAGAGCTAAGTCTGATATACCTAGACGTGCTATGCCTCTCCTTCCCCATATGCTTCGCAAGATCTTCGCCTTGTTAACCAATAACCCCGGCCACGTCGCCTGGCGCGCAGCAGTCCTCTGTTCATTCCGAGGGCTGTTGCATAAGTCCCAGGTCACCTTGTCCGATGCCTCCTTATTGAGATCGGACTTCCAGTTTTATGACTGGGGTCTGATTTTGACTGTTCGTCGCTCCAAGACGATTCAGTTTAACGAGAGGGTCCTCGAGATCCCGATAGCTAGGTGTGTTGATACTGACATGTGTGCTGTTTATTGGACTGAGCGGCATTTCACCCAGATTGCCGCTAAACCATCTCAGGTAGCCTTCCGCATTCCATGCGGCGGCGGGAGTTCCGCCCCTTTCCCTTACTCGGTCTATCAGGAGACCCTAAAGATATTTTCGGCCATGGTGGGGCTCGATGCCGCCACCCTCTCGTCCCACTCTCTCAGGAGGGGGGGTTGCACCTTCCTGTCCATGTGTGGAGCCACCATAGAGGAGCTGAAGGTCCGGGGCGACTGGGCGTCCGAAACTGTCTACTCATATCTCAAGACACCGCTCGGCACAAGGATTGTGAAGGAGATGAGGGTGGGGGTGGCGCTATGCTCGAATCAGGCTGGCGTTGGGTTGGGGGGAGACGCTTAGGCGTCTCCTTGGCCTATATTTTGCTGCCCTGACGCAAATAAAGTCGCCTACCCATCACCGCCTCTTGTCTCTCTCTTGCCGTAGCCCAACTTTATAGAGAGTATAATGTATTATACGTATATAAAAGGGGCGGAGCTCTCTCATGATTATCTATAATATTATCACGATTATTCCTCTGTTATTTCAACTACTATTATTCTCAAATCGCTGACTTGCCCGCATTTGCCCCGGTCCTTTCCTACCCCAGCGCCACCACCTGTGGGTTCCTGGCACTACTTGCCCGGGAGGTCAGTCTCTCTCCTGCTTCTGAAATTTTTTTTTTTTTTTTTTTACCGGTAGCCTATATTTTGCTGCCCTGACGCAAATAAAGTCGCCTACCATTCATCTGCCTCTTGTCCTCTGCTCTTGCGTAGCCCAAACCTATTACCTTATTTTTATATATGTATGTATATATATATGCTATAATATTTATATATTTATATATATTTCTTACTATCTATATAGCTGAAGCTGATATATATGCCCGCACATTACCAATGCATACACTCGCAATTTATATTCATATAATACATTATATAGCACATGTATATCACAATGTTGTTGAATTTGCTAAAATATTGGCATGCTGATGGTAAATCAGTGTTTCCACTCACAGGTGGCACCACCATGTACGATGACAGAACTAGCATAGAAATTCTGTATTTGAAAGATGAAATTTGGCATTTGAGTGCGTGTCCATAATATTCCTCATCAGTGGCGACAGTTTTGACACATGAGAAATCACTCTGCTACTATAGAGGAATGAGTCATATTGATTACGCCAGATGCAAATCATGTGTTTTGTTCTTTTATATTTGACATGTATCAAGTTATGTTGTTATTTGCCATGATATCGAATGACTTCAATTTGAGAAGGATAAGTCATTTTGACTACACTAAGCCCAAATCATATTTCACATGTATCAAGTTGTGGTGTTCTCTGTGGCGGAGTGGTTAGAGTGTCTGACCTTTTTTTTACGTCAGACTCCTCATCTGAAGGTCGGTGGTTCGATTCCCTGTGCCCCCACCTCTGCCAATTTGGATTTCCACTGATGTGTATAACTTACAGTGTCATCAAAGGCCAGTTGCTCTCATACCATGTCTATGAAACCTATTTGGAAACTATGCCAACCCCCCATGAAATTAATTATCGATGTGTACTCATACGTAAAATTACGTCTTTCAATTATAATGCTTATGTCGGTTCCACTTTTCTTGTAGCTGTCTCTGACAGCTACAAGAAAAGTGCATTGAGCAGGACCGACCACTGTACATGGTATTTGTCGATTTCACTAAGGCATTTGATACAGTCGGGAGGACCGGGCTATGGCAGCTACTGAGGAAGTACGGATGCCCAGAGAAGTTCACAACTATGATCGAGGCTCTGCATACAGGAATGATGGCGAACGTTAGTGCTGGAGGGGAAGTCTCGGAATCGTTTGGGGTTACCAATGGGGTCAAGCAAGGTTGTGTACTGGCCCCCACGCTCTTCTCCATCTTCCTATCAGCAATGCTAGACGAGGCTTTCCGAGACATGGGGGATGGCATCTATATACAGTCCAGACAGAGCGCTGACCTATTCAATGTCGCACACTTCAGAGCGAAGACCAAGACTACTCAGATACTGGTGAGAGAGCTACTATTCGCAGATGACAGTGCACTGGTTGCCCACTCTGCTGAAGAGACCCAGAAAATAGTGG
Source organism: Branchipolynoe longqiensis (assembly GCA_030323885.1). NCBI lineage: Eukaryota > Metazoa > Annelida > Polychaeta > Phyllodocida > Polynoidae > Branchipolynoe > Branchipolynoe longqiensis. The sequence continues at coordinate 14,008,027 of CM059196.1, read as the reverse complement.
ACGCTTTCTCCGATGCATCAAAGAAGTTTGGCCTGAAAATTAACATCAAGAAGACGGAGGTGCTGTACCAACCCAACTCTACAAGAACCCGAGAGGAGGAGATCATGGTTGACGGAAACAAGCTGAACTCTGTTCCGGAATTCACCTATCTCGGATGCACAATATCAAGTGATGGACGCATTGATGCTGAGATACAGAGGAGGATGGCCAAGGCTAGCGCATCTTTCGGCCGACTACGCCAGAGACTCTGGAACAACCACCATGTGTCCATTCGGGTCAAAGGTAAGATCTACCGCGCAATCGTGCTATCCACCCTACTATACGGAGCCGAGGCCTGGACAGCGTACAGACAGCAGGTGAAAAAGCTGCATGCCTTCATGATGCGACATCTGCGTTCAATCATGAGGCTAACCTGGAAGGACAAAGTGACGAATAAGGAAATACTCGAACGGATGGGGCTGCCCTCTATGGAAGATCTTCTGATCAAAAAGAATCTCCGGTGGACTGGACACCTCATGAGGATGTCATCAGACAGGCTACCAAAGCAGATCCTCTATTCTCAACTGTCTTCTGGCTACAGAAAGAGAGGGCGCCCCCGTCTCCGGTTCAAAGATACCATCAAGAGAAACCTGAAGCTGAGAGACATTAAGACCGACTCATGGACACGGCTCTCACGGCAGAGAGCTAAATGGAGGGCGGCAGTCAAGTAATGAAAGCAGTCTTTGTCGCATCGCGACCGACAGCATGATGATGATGATGACATCGTACTCATCAGCGCCACCCATATGTTGACTTTCAGCATCATATGTGGTAGCACTACTCGTTTGGAAACACTGATTCACCAATTGAACAGTACCATAAAACCTCCCTAAAGCCTCGGTCACAAATGCCTTACAGTGTGCTTGTGGCGACAATAAGTCCGCATCGGCCAGACCGTATGGCGACGTACGGTGGGTTATGGTCACCGTAAGGTGACCATAGGTTTTCTTGCTCGCTGCAAGGGGTTATGTTTTTTTAAAGTTGAAGTTATCTTAACTTCGCAAAATCACAACGCTGCAGGCTGCCACAAGGAAGCCACAACACCGTACCTTCATCTTGTTTTACATCAATGAAAAGGGCTTAAAATGAATATCAATATGGTACAATATTCATGTTTGTGTGATGGCCGAATGAGTTAGAGCATCCGTCTCCCGTGTTGGTAGACCCTCGGGTCATGGGTTTGAACCCTGGTCAAGTCAAACCAATGACTTAAAAATTGATACTTGTTGCTTCCTAGCCAGGCACTCGGCATTATTAGGATAGGGCAAGGAGCAGGAGAATGAGGAAGACCAATTGTCCACCATTGAAATGTCCCCTGCTTAAACAACTAATGTACCAAAAATATATATATATATATTAAGAAAGTTACGAGGTTTTTACATATTAAATATGTGTATAAAGTTAAACACAAACCCCAAGGTGCCTTGCGGTTACCATACAATTTGTGAATTGATAAACCACAGACCGTAACGCTGTAACATTTGCATAAATTGCAAGCCACACTTCAGACCACAACACCGTACGGTGACCGCAGCATTTGTGACCTAAGCATTAATCGACCAACCATAGGACGGACTTTAAATGGTCCAATTAGGGAGTTGGTCGGTTTATGGAACTTTTTTATCATTACAATGGTATTGTCTGGGCGATCGTTTGGGGCCCAAATAAATCGATCAAAATAGGGGAGTGGCCGATATGTGGAGGTGGTCGGTTAGAGAGGTTTTACTGTATATGTTATATCTCTCTCTAATATAAGTTAAATATATAATATATATGTAATATATAATTTTATACACATAACTGCGTATGTGTTTATGGCCCGAGGCATTGTGACGTAGGAGCTATGTGATTGGTTGGCCAGGCAACAGCGTCCCACTGCCAGTTCCCGAGGCGCCCCCTAGCACGAGGCCACGTCACTAAGCGCTATACTCAACGGCTGATTGAATATGATTGATGGTGATTGAACTGATTCATTACAACTGTTGCAGAACACAGTATAAACCCACGTGACAAGTTCACTCCTCTCGCACCGAGTTGATCCTGCATGACGTCACCACGCATGCCCATATAAGGACAGGTTTCAGCAGACGACTAGCGGATTTCCCCGTACTGGCATAAGCCTGGCACAATAGAGGTCGGCTGTGATTGGTCGACAAATACCACTATGAGTCATACTAGAGTATGAGTCTTGTTGGGGAACAACTAATTCACTTTAATGTGCCTAAACTTATATCTTAGTTTTTGAGTTAAACAGTTATTATTATTGGTTTGCTACAATAGTCACCTAGCGTTCTGACTGTGTTGATGGTAGCATAATCCTACCACATCATCACATCACACCACGACACGATGCCACTACACGACACCACCACACCACATCACACCACACCACCAGACCAGACCATTACACTGTACCACCACACCACATGACGTACACCACATAACCACACCACCACACCACCACACCACCACACCACCACACTGTCAAACCACCGCATCATTATATCACATCATTACACCACATCATCACATCACACCATGACACAATGCCACAACGCAACACCACCACACCTACACACCACCACACCACCACACCACCACACCATCACACCACACCACCCCACCACACCACCACACCACATGACTTACACCACATGACCAACCACACCACCACACCACCAAACCACCACACCACCACACCACCACACCACCACACCACCACACCACCACACCACCACACCACACCATCACACCACCAAACCACCACGCCGCCACACCACCGCATCATTACACCACATCATCACACCACACCACCACACCACCACGCCACACCACCACACCACATGACTTACACCACATAATCAACCACACTACAACACCACCAAACCACCAAACCACCAAACCACCACCACACCACCACACCACCACACCACCACACCACCACACCACCACGCCACCACACCACCACACCACCACACCACGCACACCACCACACCAAACCACCAAACCACCACACCACCTCACACCACACCACACACCACCACACCAACCACACCACCACACCACCACACCACCACACCACCACACCACCACACCACCACACCACCACACCACCACACCACCACACCACCACACCACACCACCACACCACCAAACCACCACACCACCACACCACCGCATCATTACACCACATCATGTGTAGGCTCGGGCAAACCACCAAACCGCCAAACCACCACCACACTACCACACCACCACACCACCACACCACCACACCACCACACCACCACACCACCACACCACCACACCACCACACCACCACA